>SNQJ01S0158074.1:8998-20932 GCA_010110895.2 Picea sitchensis
TATGAGTAGCCCTAGCTTGTGGGTTGTGGCCATTCCTGCATAATGGGATGCGAGGGATGCGAAGAGGTGGCTCTGTGTTAGGGTGAGGGATCACCAACGGGGGTCCCATCAGTGCAGGGTTTGTCTCTGGAGGGATGGGAGGAGACTCAGTGGGTGCATGATACTGACGATTACGTGTTTGCAGAAGGATTTCTTCCTCACTAGTGAGGAGGAACGTGCGATCTGTTGGATTGTTTGGGTTGAGGTACTATCCCACCTGAGGTGGGGGAGGTTGTGTGCCCTGTTGGGTGTTTATCACACCTTGGTGTGGAATAGGATTCTACAACACGACAGGGGGGGTTGTTGCACGTATTGTTGTGGGGCCTGCTGAGGGGCAGGCGGTGCTGGAGGATGGGGTAGACTGCTTGAGTCTTTCAACCATTTGAAATCAGCGATTTGGGGGCAATGATGAGTATAATGACCGAACTCACCACAAAGAGCACAAGGGAAGTTGGTTTTAACAGTATTGTTATTTCTCCGTTGACGCCTATTATTATTTCCCCCCTGGGGGTTTTGATTCCCTTGGTTCTAGTTGCCCCCAGTAGGTTGGTTATGCCGGGGTTGATTCCCACCTTGACTTGGGTTGTTGTTGTTCCTGTTTCTTCCTTTATTTTTGGCATTGTTCGATGGATGGGTCATATTTTCCGTATTCATCTGTTTGAAATTTTGATATTACTGAACGGGAGAGGGTTGAACAAAATTCACCCTAGCGTGAGGATGTGGGGGAGCGATGGGTTGTGGGGGACCAGAAAATGGAAAGTACATATTCTGTGGGGGTGTTGGCGATTGAAGTCACCCCTGGATTGCAGCAAGAGTAGAGCCTGACGCCCATCAATTTATGTCACGATTTATTTAATGGGGTGATCGAATGGAAGTTAACTCAAAACGATGTGGTTCTAACTCCGAAACTAGGCTAGGCATGCATGGGCAAGTGAGGTCTTGGATAACTTCAGACAATGAGTTGTTGTAAGGGTGAGTAGGGGGAAGACTTGTATCAGAGAGATGCAAAGGTCTATCATAAACATCAGGTTTCTAACAGACTGTAGGGGAAGACATCTAAACGCAAGATCTTCTTACATTCAAATGCAGAAAACCAGAGAATACAAATGATGCCACAATAAATCCTTTATCATAACATAATTGCATGAATTCGTGCGAATCTGTCGATCACGAACTCTCTCAGTATGAGATGGAAATTAGATGGAGTAAGAAAGACCGTTTGTCATAAAACAAGAAATCTCACATATAGATGCATAACCAGAAAACTAGAATTTCTGCTAAAACTTTACAGTCGGGAGCTTCGCTCTACCATCGATCCATTACAAAAATGCAAAGACTGAGTCTATATACTCAGAAAAATTCTCCTAACAGAGGCATGTTCAGTCATCCAAAGCTTGGTGTCCCTTCAGCCAAATTTGAACGGGTATTATTTGTCAGATGCCACCTTAACTGCGCGTGGCTCCTGCAAGGGGAGTAGCTGAGCCATTAAGTGCTGAGCTAACATGTGCAGACCTCCTTCAGCTAGTTGAGAACTCGACATGTCTTCTATGGAAAAATGGGTACACATGACCCTCAAACGCAGACCGCTTGCTAGACCCTCCATACCTCACACTTAATGAATGAGGAGAGGTTTCAACCACCCCTTCTTGCCTTCATTTACTCCAAGCGAAGACCGGGATCGAGGTCAGATCTGATGGCACCCGGAGATTGCAGTGATCCCCTCTATGAACAAACACGACACCTTTGGCCCCTCTCGTGCAGCTCTCTTCTTTCCCAAGTGACCACGGGCTGTGACCCTGGGTTTACTCTCAAGGGCACTTTCGGCGTTCGCGAATAGGAAGGGGTTGATCCCTACTTCTTGAAATCGTGATGAGCGAAATGCCGAGGCGGCTTAATTTGGTGCCACGAGTCCCTCTAGATCTGACGGCTCTGAAATCTCCCGATGATGATGTGGGCCCGAGTCCTGGATACTCTCGACACCTCGCGCATCGAGAATACGTCGATGCTGCACCTTGCACCTTGAAATCGTGATGGGCGAAACGATGAGGAGCCTAATCGCACGCCAGGTGTCTCCTGTGGATGGACGACTGAGATTGCTCCGTAATACTGCAGGGCCGACTTTGGGCGCCTTTGACACTTTCGGGGTTCAAGGTTTCGAGACATAGGACAACAAGGAACCTTCACATTTCAAATTCCCGAATGCCAAAACGCTGACGCGACTAGTTCTCGCACCACGCGTCCTCTGGATGGATGGATGCTATCTTTCCCTGCACATAATATTGGCACTATCCATTGCGCTAACCTCAGTGCAACTTCATTAGCCGCGATTTCCCCCCAACCGTTGTTCTGTTCCTTCGAGTGAATCCTGATCGCTTGAAATCAGACCGCTCGCTTGCTTGATTTAATCCCGAAATGGATTTCTTCTGTGAGCTGCGCTCGACGCTCATCTCGCCACTTGGAAACCTGATCGCTCTTGTGCTTCGGACGAGAAATGTTACTAACATTAGGCTCCACGGGGGATAGAGTCGTCCCTGTGATGCTCTAAGGATGCATTTTGCAGTTCCAGTGCCTTGTTGTTGGGCTATGGAGTCATTTACTAACATGAAACAATAAAAACAAAGAAAAAGGACAATATTTACAAAACCCAGGAGCCACGAAAGGCTCAGACAAAACATTTTTTAAGAAAATGCCCATTTACTAGGCTGCTAAAAACTTCTTCACCCTCTAAATCTCGTAGCCGATATGTGTTATTTGAGAAAACCTCAGAGATTTTGAAGGGACCGATCCACAAGGATTCAAATTTGTCGTGCTTTCCCTTATCCTGCTTAGGAGCATCCCATTTCAACACCAGGTCTCCTATATGGAACCCCTTCTTCTTGGCCTTCTTATCGAATACCTGCTTAGTCATCTGCTGATGGTCCTGAAGTCTGATCATTACCTGCTCTCTGGCCTGCTGGACTTCTACCAGTTGATGAATCCTTCTGATCATGTCATTGGGCTCTTCTTGATAATCCTGGAAGAATTTCGCTACGGGAATAGCCAGCTGAGAAGGGAGGACAACTTCTGCTCCGTAAACTAACTGGAAAGGGGAGATGCCTATAGATCTCTTTGTGGTCATCCGATCATCCCATAGAGCAAATTTCAACTTTGAGTTCCAAGCCCTTTCATTGTCCTCTAGTAATTTTTTGACGATCCTTATTAGGCTTTTGTTGGAGGACTCTACTAAACCATTGCCCTGGGGATAGTATGGGGTGGAGTGAATCAGTTTTATCCCAAATTGTTCACAGAAATTGACTAACTACTCAACCTTAAAAGAGGCTGCGTTATCAGTAACAATCTTCCATGGGCAGTCGAACCTTACGATGAGGTCTTCCAGGAATCCAATGATTACCTTGTGGGAAGCACTCCTGGTGGGGATAGCTTCAATCCACTTAGTAAATAAATATGTGGCAATCAAGATCCATCTGTGCTGCTCGCTGGAAGTAGGGTGGATTTCTCCAATAAAATCTAGGCCCCATTGCTGGAAAGGTCCCGAAACAACTACAGGTTGTAAGGGCAGAGACTTGAGCTGTTGCTTTCCTAAAAATCTTTGGCATGGGATACAAGCTCTAACTCCTCTATGGACATCAACGAACAAGGCGGGCCAGTAGTACCCATCTCTGAGAATTTTGTGGGCTGTGGTCTTCCAGGAATGGTGCCCCCCACATAGGCCGCAGTGAAATTCGACCATGATCATGTCGGCCTCTTGTGGATCCATGCATTTTAAAAGCACTCCCAGAGGGTCTTTCCAGTATAAAATTTGATCAATAAGGCAGTACCTGACTGCCTTGAGATTCAGAGCTCTTGCTTTGTTTCTTTGCAGGCCATATGGGGGCTGCAACTCCTACAGAAAATATATGACATCCTTATACCAAGGACATCGACCCAATAAGGGTTCTGTTCGAGGGCCTACGTTGGACAACTGTTTCTGCTGATTTTCTGATTGTTTATTGATGAAATCCACCCCCAAAGCTTTCAGATTAGCTTCAGCCAACAACTTGGCTAAGCCTTGAACTTTTATTAATTTGGTAGGCCTTATTTCCAAGTCAAATTCCAGGATCTTGGCTATGCATTTACTCCTCTTCCCATCAATGTCGGGTTGTACAAGGATGTCCTTCACAGAGACTAAAGGAACGTATGTGGTCACTTTTGAGTGCAAGACATAGACTCTGAAAGATTTGAGGGATTTCACTAAGGAATAGGCCTATTTCGCCATGATTTCATACCTGACCTCTACATCTCTTAATGCCTTGATGAAGAAGGCAATGGGTTGCTCTCGCCCTTCCTCATTTTTCTGCAACAAGACCGCTGCTACTGTATCAAAAGAAGCGAAAGAGAATATCAGGAAATATTTGGAATAATTAGGACTGATCAACATAGGTGCCTCATTCAATGCCCTTTTTATTTGGACAAAGGACTCCCTGGGTTCAGTGGTCCATTTCACTTCATTTCCCTTCGTTATCATGGCTGTGATGTGTTTCACCAGCTTAGCAAAATTCGAGATGAATCTCCTCAGAAAATTAATCTTTCCTAGAAAGGCCTGAACTTCCTTCTTAGACCTGGGAAGCGACAGGGTCCGAATTGCCTCCACTCTGCTAGGATCAATCCTCACTCCTTCTGCTGATACTATATGGCCTAATAGCTGCCCCTCCTCCATAGAAAACAAAGATTTTTTGTTATTTAGGGAAAGGCCAAACCTACGGCACTTCGAAAAAACCTTTCTCAGGTGACAACAATGCTCTTTGTCAAACCTGGAGAAAACTATTATGTCATCCAGATAGATCACCACAAACCTATCTTTATCCCCGATGAAGGCTATGTCCATGGCTCACTGAAATGTCTCTCCTGTGTTCATCAGTCCAAATGGCATTTTGGCATACATGAATGTGCCCCAAGGAGTGGTGAAGGTTGTTTTTTCTCTGTCTTCAGGCATGACCGATATCTGATTATAACTAGAAAAACCGTCGATCATGGAAATCCTAGATGCACCGGTTACCCTCTCCAATATGTGTTCCATGTTGGGTAGGGGATAATTGTATTTCTTTGAGCTCCTGTTCAGGTTCCTGAAATTGACACAAAGCCTGATTTCTCCACTTTTCTTCCTTACCGGAACCAAATTGGCCACCCATTCGGAATATCTCAAGGGGACGATGATCTGGGCCTCTAACAATTTCTTCACTTCTTTCTCCATGATAGGGAACAACATGGGATTTATCTGCCTTAGCTTCTGCCTGAATGGATTAGCCCCTTCCTTCAGTGGGATATTGTGTTCAATGATGGATGTGTCATACATCTTTAGATCTTCGTAGGTCCAAGAAAACACATCTGCAAATTCTCTCATCAACTCAGTATATTCGGCCCTCTGTTCTCTGGTCAAAATCATTGACAACTTGAAAAACTTAGGCTCCTCCGGTATGCCAATGTTGCACTCGGATGTATCAACATATTCACCTGAAACCCTACCCTTTACTTCCACATCATTCCCATCGAACAATCTTTCTAAAGGAATTAGTCCCCTCAGAATGTGATTGCTAGGTAGTTGAATGATCTGGTGGTTAGCAATTTTATTTAAAAACACCTCAGGGTGAGGGTCATCTTCCGTATCATGATCCTGCTCAATGTGCAACGTAGAAAATTCATCAACAGATTGGAGAAATTTCTCGATTTCCAGATCATCTTCAAATACCTTCCAATGCTTGACATTGTCCGGTACGGAGGGCCTATATTTTATTTCAACATCAGATTTGACCATAGGTGGCAGAGGAACTTTGAGAAAACTAGTTGAGACAGCTAAAGAATCGGCTGAAGTATTTTCCCCCCTCGGAATGAAAGAAATGTTGAAGGCCAAGAAGAAACTATCAATCAGGTCCCATACCTCATTTCTGTAATTTCTGAGCCGAGGATTATTAGCCTGATAGGAATTTCTGACTTGCTGGATAATCAACTCAGCATCTCCAAATATTGCTATCTCTTTAACTCCCATTTCTTTTTTAGCCCTCATTCCTAGAACAATAGCTTCATATTCTGCCACATTGTTGGTGGTTTCAAATTCCAGTCTATATAACAGGGAAATGGTCTCCTGGGAAGGTGACACAAAAAACACCCCAACACCAATGCCTTCCCTGGAACAGGCTCCATCAAAAAACATTTTCCAGATGGGGGTGATGGAGGGAAGAGATTCATGAGGAGTGGTGGGCTTCTTTATGAGTTTAAGAGGGGGCTCGGGAGCATGAGTGAGTTGTAGTAGACTGGAACCTAAATCAGTGTCTAAGGCAAAAATAGGATGGTTGGTAGGATTAGCTTCATCACTGATTATATAGGCCAATTGGGCTTCCCTATATAGCCTCCTATGTTCTCCCCCAAACACTGGGATAGTAGCATAGGTTAGGTCCATCTGCAAGGTTCCCCCTAGTCTTTTTATCCAAGATCTTGATAACAACATACCGAACTTGGGGGTAACATCATCCACTACAATATCCATGACCACACTTTTCATGGGAAATTGAAACAAGGTCACGACCAGGTCTTTGATAACCCCAAGACATTGAACTTTCCTGGAGTCAAAGGAATAGAGGTCATGATAGGCTCGGGTGACTTCTAGCCCTAGCTCTTCCATGACAGTTTTGGGCATGAGGTTATGCAAAGCCCCTAAATCCATCAAGCAGTTGTGTAGTACCTTGTCATGTATGTTCAAGGAACTGTAGAAGGGAGGGGATGAGTCATTCCTGTCTTCTACCATAGGACCTAGAATAATTGCAGGATTTTTGTCTTGCAAATTGATGGAGTCTATGGGAAAGCATGAGGTCTCAGACTGTAAAAGCTCAGAGAAGCATTTATTGAACCCTTCATGTTTAATCAATTCGGTTAGGGTCACAGGGATCCTGATCTTCTGAATTTCATGCTCAAAATTAAAAGAAGATGTAAGCTTAGGGATTTCTCTTATTTTGGGAACATGACTCTGAACTATGGGAGAGAGGGGTCAGGTCTTCTTACCTCTGTGACTGTCTGCTACTTCATTAGCAGGCTTCTCTGTTCTAGGGGACTGCTCAGGAACGTCAGGTGCTACTGTCTTTTTCTTGGACCTCAGCTCATACCTGCCTTGGATGCCACTAGTCTTGTCTCCCTTTCTTAGTTCATTTAGCTGATTGTCCATGAGAGACTCCTCGTATGATGATTGAGTGAGATGAGGAAAAGGAGGAGTGTCTTTGAAGAAATGGATCTCAGGATCAAGCTCATTTGTTCCCCCTTCATCTTCTTCGGTCATAAAATTGTTTTGGAAAGAGGCCTAAATTTTCTGGTCTTCTCTGTCTCTTCCCCTCTCTCTATGCACAGTCGGGGAATTAATATTGTTGGGCCTCCTGAAACCTCCTTTGTTTTCGGCGTTTTGGGGGGCCTTGTATGCTTTCCTCCCCTCCACCTTCATTCTTTCCATATCTGCAGATAGAGACTTCACCATCTTGGTCAGTTCATCCACTTGAGGGTGGGGCAGCGATGGTCCAGAAGTTGAGGTTTCCGATCTTCTTTTTCTTCTGTCTGCGTCGACATTGTTCCTCAGTCTATCAGCTTCTAATACATTGGATTACACCTCTATGGCCACATATTGCATTTGAGCTAAGGAGGTGGATCTTCTTTCTCTCAATAAAAGACATAAATCGGGGCCAAACACACTAGCATAAGAAATCTTGGCCGAGGCCTCTGAGGGTTTGATTTCAGCAGGAATTTTATTATACATCTTATTTAATCTCTTGGAGAAGTCAGAGACAGAATCTCCATCCATCTTCTTCAAAGACCCAAACTCTGTCATGTAATACATGAAATCCTTCCTATCTCCCCACTGCCTCAAGAAAGCGCTATCCAGGGCTTCGATCCCAATAATAGATCTGAGGGCCAATCCTCTAAACCATTTCCTCATCTCGCCATCCAGGCTCTGGACGAAGACTCTCATCCATACATCTTCATTTTCAATGTTGAGGTTATCTGCATAACTATAGAAAGCAGTTAGGTGCTCTTTCACAGTTACATCCCCTTCCCCAATGAACTTGGGCATATACTTCAAGTAATCTCCAGCAGGGAGAGGATTCATAGGATGGGGTAGGACTAAGGGAGCATATCTGGCAGCGACTATGGAATCCATTTTATTTAGAGGGGGATTAGCACCAACCATAGGAATATTAGGTGGAGGAGAACTTGGAGGATAAGGAGTCTGTGCAGGGGTTACTGGGAATGAGTCTTAGAGTGGAATGGAAAACAAAAGGAGATTTAAGGAGAAAGCTAACAGGCTCAAGTGAGTAGATGCTCCTCTTTGTGCAGGAGTGGTAACAATAACAAGAGGAGAAGTGGGGAAGTATTCAACGGTCCTGGGTCTACGCCACGATACAACTTCAGAGGAGAGGGGAGTGACAAGTATTTCTCCCTCCAATCCCAGACCAGGAGGGGAAAAATCAGCAGGAACACTCCCAAAATTCAGGAAACGGGAAACCTTAGAAGGAGGTCTATTAAGAAACTGAGGAGGATAAAAATGAGTTCCTACAGAAGGATATGGTGGATTACCTGGTTCGACAATGGAAGCTTCTTCTTCAAAGGCCTTTCCTTTCCTCAGAACCACCTCCAGATCAGTTTCAGGTGTAGCTAGAGGCAGTTGTGGATGAGACCGCGTGTGGCTGCCTCTGAAAGCCACAATTATCACGGCAGGTTCGCCACAGTGGAGTCATCATGATGGAGTCTCCAGGTGCACAGTAGCAATCTTCAAAGGCTCTGATACCTGATGCACCTTCAGAATCAGAGGCTCAATGTCGTTCAATCCCGGGGAAAATTTTCAACTTCGTCCCCGACAACGACGCCAGAAATGTTGGTGACGAAAGTCACCCCTGGATTGCAGTAGGAGCAGAGCCCGACGCCCATCAATTTATGTCACGATTTATTTAATGGGGTGATCGAATGGAAGTTAACTCAAAACGATGTGGTTCTAACTCTGAAACTAGGCTAGGCATGCATGGGCAAGTGAGGTCTTGGATAACTTCAGATAGTGAGTTGTTGTAAGGGTGAGTAGGGGGAAGACTTGTATTAGAGAGATGTAAAGGTCTGTCGTAAACATTAGGTTTCTAACAGACTGTAGGGGAATACATCTAAATGCAATATCTTCTTACATTCAAACACAGAAAACCAGAGAATACAAATGATGCCACAATAAATCCTTTATCATAACATAATTGCATGAATTCGTGTGAATCCGTCGATCACGAACTCTCTCAGTATGAGATGGAAATTAGATGGAGTAAGAAAGACCATCTGTCATAAAACAAGAAATCTCACATACAGATGCATAACCAAAAAACTAGAATTTCTGCTAAAACTTTACAGTCAGGAGCTTCGCTCTAGCATCGATCCATTACAAAAATGAAAATACTGAGTCTATATACTCAGAAAAATTCGCCTAACAGAGGCATGTTCAGTCATCCAAAGCTTGGTGTCCCTTCAGCCAAATTCGGACGGGTATTCTTTGTCATATGCCACCTTTATTGCACGTGGATCCTGCAAGGGGAGTAACTGAGCCATTAAGTGCGGAGCTAACGTGTGCAAACCTCCTTCGGCTAGTCGAGAACTCGACATGTCTTCTCTGGAAAAATGGGTACATAGGACCCTCTCGAGAATACCACTTGCCAGACCCTCCATACCTCACACTTAATGAATGAGGAGAGGTTTCAAGCACCCCTTCTTGCCTTCATTTACTCCAAGCGAAGACCAGGATCGAGGTCGGATCTGATGGCACCCGGAGATCGCGGTGATCCCCTTTGTTAACAAACATGACGCCTTTGGCCCCTCTCGTGCAGATCTCTTCTTTCCCAAGTGACCAGGGGCTGTGACCCTGAGTTTACTCTCAAGGATGCTTTCGACGTTCGCGAATAAGAAGGGGCTGATCCCTACTTCTTGAAATCATGATGAGAGAAAAGCTGAGGCGGCTTAATCTTGCGCTACGTGTCCCTCTAGATCTGACGGCTCTGAACTCTCCCAATGATGCTGTGGTCTCGGGTCTTAGATACTCCTAACACTTCGCGCATCGGGAATACGATGATGCTGCACCTTGCGCCTTGAAATCACGATGGGCGAAACAACGAGGAGCCTAATCGTGCGCCAGGTGTCTCCTATGGATGGACGACCGAGATTGCTCCGTAATACTGCGGGCCCGACTTTGGGTGCCTTCGACGCTTTCGAGGTTCGGGGTTTTGAGACATAGGACAACAAGGAACCTTCACCTTTCGAATTCCTGAATGCCGAAACGCCGACGTGACTAGATCTCGCGCCACACGTCCTCTGGATGGACAATTGCTATCTTTCCTTGCACATAATATGGGTGCTATCCATTGTGCTAACCTCGACACAACTTCATTAGCCGCAATTTTCTGCCAACCGTTGATCTATTCCTTCGAGTGAATCCTGACCGCTTGAAATCAGACCGCTCGCTTGCTTGATTTAAGCTCGAAATGGATTTCTTCTATGAGTTTCGCTCGGTGCTTGTCGCGCCACTTGCAGACCTGATCGCTCTTGTGCTTCAGACGAGAAATGTTACTAACAGGGGGTAACGATCCGTAAGGTACATAGGAAGGTATGGTGCTTTCACTAGTACTATAAGCTGAGGTAGAGGGGGTACCAGAAGTCGTTTGAATAGGTGGGTGTATGGGTGGTGCTGACGGTGGCCCACTGATGGGTGGAGGCATAACAACAAGGTATGGTTGTTGATAAGGGGGTGGGGGGTAATAAGAGGTGCTCCCGTATGCCGGTGGGTATTGAGGTGTTCCATACATTGGTGGTTATTGGGGTTGTGGACCGTGGTGAGTGGTATTACCAATCAGCCCGTCTACTGAGTGAGACATCTCGGGTTTGTCTTGGCCAAATGGCACAGGTTTTGGGAGATCAGGGAGTACAATGTATAAGTACCCTGACTGTGAATAGATGAGATCGTATTTTTGAGCCTTACTGATGGCTTCTTCTTCTGATTGAGGGAAGGTGAAAGCTACATACTTACCGAGGAGAGAGACAAGTGATCTAAGAAACCAGTCAAGACACTGTTGTTTGGTGGTTTCTTCTTTGCACAAACTACGTCGCCTACGCCACTTGTGAATGTGATCAACGATATGTGTGGCTGAGGTTTGTTTGAAATTAGAGATTAGTTCCATACCATTGTCATGGCATATTGGTAATTGGAAGAAGGTAAAAAATGCTTTGGCCAAGGATTCAAAAGTCGCATGAGACCCTGATTTTTCATCTACATACCATTTGGCTGATGGGCCAGTGAGTGTTCATTGAAATAATCGCAGTCTGATGGAATCATCCATAATTCTGTTCGAAGAGAACCATAGGTGAAAAGTCATGACATGGTTGGCAGGGTCATCTCCTGCCTTTCCTTCAAACTTGGGTATGTCTGAAGGTAGTTTGGTGGGCATTGCAGGCCATGTGGGGTCATGCAATACAAGATCATTGGTGAGTTTTCTTAGATCTAGTATGTTGAGAGAGGCCAAATATGGCATCTATAGTGGGGGGGGAGGATTAGCTCCAACCATGGTGTAAGTGTGTTGTGAACCTGACCCTCGAGGGGGGGTAGGTGGGTTGGTACTTCCCCCTTAAGAGGAAGTCGGTCCTCCGCTTCCGTGTAAAGGAGAGCGAGTAGACGACGGGACTTGGGAAGTGGACCCAAGTAATGTGGAACCAAGCAAAGTTGATCCTAAGATAGTAGCACTCACATGAGTGTGTGAAGGTGGTGCCGATGGGTGGGCAAGACCATACACTCCCCCTAAGATAGGAGGGAGGTTTAGCAAGCGTCGGGAATGACGGGGATTCTGTGGGTCCCCTATGATGTCC
>SNQJ01S0158075.1:0-22053 GCA_010110895.2 Picea sitchensis
GGAATTGGATTAAGAAGAAAGTCACCAAACCCTAGCCATTGTGGGTAAGTTTGTTCGCAACAACCCTCAAGATCCAACAAAACAGATATTTGTGAGTTTGGAAGATAGAGTTGCCTATATCTCTCACAATATGAACCTCCTCATAGTGGCTCTAACAGATAAGATCAGACCATTTGGGGAGTTTGGAGGCTCCAAATCAAAGATCAAATTACAGGGGAAATGAGGAGATAATGAAGACCCAAAAAAGGAGTCGAAGAAAGAGCCAAATAAAGAGAAACCAAGTTCTAGTTCCATTACCCATTCACAGTATTTATTTAAAATGGAATAAAAAATGGATATGAAGCCATACTAAGGTGATATTGATGCATTAAAGTTGAATAATTGGTTTCTTCAATTAGAGGTCTATTTCAGTATTTGCAATATATATGAGAAAAAGATTTCATTTACCCAATTGAAATTAGAGGGTCATGCATTAACATCGTGGGAAATCCACATAAATAAACTTAGGCTAGAGGGTCATACTCTAGTAACTACGTGGGAGGATTTCAAAACCCTAATTAAGTCCCAATTCTACCCTATTGGGTATGTAGATTACCAATGAATCCATTGGAATTTAGAAAGATGGATATCATTTTGGGTGTCTCTCCAAGAATCCATATGTACTCCTCAATTATCTGGGGGGGCTACATAGTCATCTGAAAAATCAAGTGATGCTCTTCAAGCCCAAAATAGTTGACGAGGCTCATGTGAAAGCATAAATATATTTGTAAAATATAGGAAACAAGAAAGTAAAACTAAGAGGTTCCAAAAAGAAAGAGCACCAAGACACTTCCAAAGAGGTGAAAAAGAAGTGGAAAGGGAAAGATAAGAAGACAATGGCCACTACACATTAGTGCAAGGATCCATGTAACCATTGAAATATTGATCATCACACTAAATAAAAGTTTTGGAAACTACATCCAAAGTTGAACCCTAAGAATAACCTTCTAGCCACAGATTCATGAAATTAGGTAGAGAGTAGCTCAGGTGTGTATGAGAATATTACATGAATTGTGTTGGGCTAAATATATGAAATATTAATTCCCACATTTAATTAGAAGTTGGGGCTCGTAAGATTCGATGTGTAGGCATAGGAAATGTAGGATCAGAGCCTAGGCTAAGCTAATCTAAAGCATGCATAACAATCTTCAAACCCAGACTGCAGGAAATTGACACTAAGGATTCATCACTGGGACGTAGGAATAATTTAGTTCTATAAAGGCTTAGATCACAATATTTCATACATTCAGGGTGATGTTTGTGTGATTAATTGTGAGTAGCTTACTTAAGTTTTATGTCCTTGTTACGAGGGAAAAACTCTCTATGGCCAAGGGTAAACCACAACAGACAGGTATGACTGCAGAAATTAACTCAGTTCCAACATATGCTATATAAACTAATATGCAAGATAAGAAAGAGGCCTACCTCGATCCAACATTTGATGAT
The DNA here is from genome assembly GCA_010110895.2 of Picea sitchensis. Classification (NCBI taxonomy): domain Eukaryota; kingdom Viridiplantae; phylum Streptophyta; class Pinopsida; order Pinales; family Pinaceae; genus Picea; species Picea sitchensis. Next base: position 1,486 of record SNQJ01S0158075.1, read on the forward strand.
GTTCCACCGTTGATCACTTCGACCCAAAGCTTTATACCTGCAATAAGTTCTTAACAAACGAGAAGAGAAAGTATATAGTGATAATAAAAAGGGGTTAGCACATTAAATAGCATAATCCATCAATAAACATTACAAGCATGCCCAAGGGTAATAATCATACATTTTCAATATACCAATAGAACGAGAAAGGAGTATTTCTATTAATAATTCATCAGCAGGTGTGACAACATTACAAACTTCCGTGTTGGCACGGTTTGAAACCAAGAAACCAAGTTCCTTCCAATTGGTCCTCCACCACTTCAATCCTCCACCAAAGGAAAGCTCATAAGAGAGAGCCAATGAGGTTCTCTCAACAATAGGGAAATAGCTTGGGGGATGAAAACTGTGTTCAGACTTGAGGGACAAAGGGATGCAGACTCAATATGAAGTAATTTCTCTAGAGTAACTTTACTCTCAAATTTGAATGCTTTCTCCCTATTTTCCATAGCTTGAAATTGTGCTTTTATAGCCTTAAGAATGCAACTGAAGGGCCAAGTCGGAATGTTTCTAGAATGTGGAAGGCCAAGGATCAAAGATGTTTTGTCGTGACATGGAAACCCAACTTCATTTTTGTATTTTCTGGCACAAATCCTGATGTACATGGGTTGTAGTGGAGCAGCCAGCATATATGGATCTTACATAACTGATAGGGAGCGTATATGTGGAAAAATGTATATTTTTGGCTCTGAATTCATCAAAAAGGGATGACAAGTCTGCATACGGAAATGGAAAAAGGACCTCTGTGCAAGATATCAATGGTGAGGCAAATCTTTCTATAACAGATGCCCCCAATGTGTGAGATTAGAGGAGTATCTGCGATGGCCAAAATACATTATAAATAACCTAGAAGTGGAGTGGTAGAGAACCAACTGGACGAACTCAATTGCTTAACACATGATGTACTGACTTTGCATACATGGCTGCCAAGAATACAATGCAGATCCATTTGGAAAATATACCAAACAAGTGTTCATGTCCATGAATAGGCGAATACGAATGTGGTTGTATGCCAAAAGTTGTCATAGTCATGAAAAAGGCCCAGTGAAACCAATCTCAAAATCAATCTAAATATATTTGTATACCATGAAGTACAATTTGATCTCCCATGATCACTAAAGTCCAACAGGTGTTGGTCCAATGAAAGAGAAGCAAAAACTCAGGAAAGTTGCGGCCACATAGTGATGTCTTCAAGTCTTCTACATAATCCACCAAGGTGAAAGTCTACATCATGTGGAAAAAAAAGGATTTGAGGTCGAACACGATGAGACATCATTTTATTACTGGTCATTGAGGTATATCGTTAACAAACGCAAGATATCCTACCAAAAATGAAAGTAGGTATCAAGGCACCGAGTACATTTCTACAAGTGAGAATGAAGGAGTTGGTGTCGAACACTTGAGAAATCCATTGATCATGAGACATTGATGTATTCCCATCTGTCAATGGTGAGAGAGCCTGCCACTATTGACTACAGGCCTCAAGGCACTCACAAAACTGTAGGTCCCATATCTAGAATAAATGAGCTAAAGTCGATGGAAAGAGACCCACTCAAAGTAAAGCATTAAGGCATCTATCATTGGTCAACACGATGAACAAAGAAGGAGCTTCATGATTTGGTGGATATCAAAAGAAGAACATGTTCATGAACCAATGAACCTATGCGTCTTTCACGTGTGCCAAATGCAAGTGGTACACAAAAAAATCCCTCTAAATAGCAGCCAATGATGAAAAACTGTTGACAAAGGTGAGGAAACCACCAATAAGGCTAATGGTATCTAAGACACTACACGAATATGAAAGTGTGAATAGATGTCTTGCCATCAAACATAAGGGAAAATACTCAGTCAACAATCAATGATGAAATGTCAATTGTTGGGTTCAAGGTGACCTACCAATGATGAATGTAGGGCTAGGGTGCATAATAAGACCATAGTATCATGTGATTCTGAGACAAACTGAGGGTATGGACGACACGCAAAGTCAATATTTCTGAGGATTGGACGACACAGGTTGATAGACTTCCTTTGAACAAGAGCATGAGACATGGTGGACTCCGACAACATAGACTCAATGATGTGACTATTAGATGTAGGAGGCATCAATAATGTTCTCTATAGGGACTGGACAAGTGACCAGTCGGTAGAGAAAACTATGTAACTAGATCATCTTCCAAAGGCCATGCTAAACCCAAAATTATGATGATGTAAGGACTCAATAACTTTGTTCTCTATTCAAAGGCGACATGGCTGCTGCCAATTACAATATAGTACTCCCTTCCCACCCATTTTTTTTGTTTTTTCATAACAAATGAATGCTATGATATAGAGGAGGGAACGAGTGTCGCAAGTAAGCAAAAATAGTTCCAGCAGTGGAACGTACCTATGCTCAATGCAGGGGAATGCATGCGGGAGATGGAAACTCAGGGTGATGTTCCCTCCAGGGCATAGGGTGTCAAATTACAAAGGATATAAACAAGGCTCTGCTTGGTTGAGGATGCAAAAACTACTTAGGCAACAGCTTGTAAGGCAAAGCGAGAACCGGCTAAAGGCTCAATACTGCAAGCGAGGGCATGAGATGAAATCACAACTTAACGCCAAAAAGTGCCCTTTTTTATATATTTTAGTCTACTTGGTGTGAAAAAGGGGTAAACTTTTTCCAAATAGACATCTTTTCAAATCCAATTTACGAGTGTGAAAAAGACAAGTTCACTCAACAATCTTTTCTATTTTTTATAGCAAGTCGGAAAAGAGCTTAACTAAGACTCATGATCTTTCAAATCCAATTTTAATGAGTGTGAAAGGGAAAAATCACTTAGCGATCTTTTCATTTTTTGGGAGTCCACGGGTAATAAGGCCGCATGTGCATGAATGAGAAATGAGGCTCATTATAAAGTCATGTATCGAATTATAATGGACTACTGGTCCTAAGGAAGGAACTCGACATGGGAACCAAATGAAAAAGAGGATCTAAATAGGGTACCTGTTGAAACAGAGCTTAAATATTTTACCTTAAGAACAAAAACTTTGGTATCCTGGAGTCTTTGCTGTATCAAAATCTTTATAAAACAAAAACTTTCCCTACCTAACGAATTTGAAATATTCTTGGGATTTATTCTTGGAAAAGGAATGGTTGAGAATTAAATCATAACCAGAATTGAAATATTCTGGGATTTATTCTGAAAAGGAACAGTTGTTGAGAATTAAATCAATGCACGCTTCCAAATACTCTTTTCAATAATATTGGCAAATGAACCCCAATAATAGAACTCCAAGAATCTTAAACCATATCGGGATATCGGAGTTCGCCATTTGATAATAACAAATTTTCAATGCATAAGAAGTCCCGATCTTCCGACCTCCGATTTCCGGGATATTTTCTAATACATGATTAATTCATCGTTAACTTAACCATCGTTTTAGAATAAGTTTTGTCTCTCGAACTAATTCATATCGGGAATCGCTTCATGCATGGAATGAACAAGAAAACTTAACATCGCTTTCTCCGATTTCCCGATCCCCCGATCATAATCAATTCTTAACGGAGGTTTGACAATAGCTAATTAATGCTGGGTATGATCAAGAGTACTATTATCAATATCGAAATCATTCAAGCGATTTCACAAATAGAAATTTTCACACCATCGGCAAGTCCCGACTCACATCCTCGATTCATTTCCGACAGCTCTTGATTAATAAAACTCCGAAAAGATAATCTGGATTAATTAAAAATAATGAAACGATTAACTTAACTAATATATCACAGTTTCGGCGATCGGGGTTTACGATGACTCATTTTCTTAACATCGAAAGTCCCGAAACCCGGATGAAAGCATATCTTTCAAACTTCAAATAAAGGACAGTATGACAGATATCTGTCATATATCTCAAAAACATTAGAAAGTCTCGTAGTACCTGTTACTAAAACTATTTATTGGGAATATCTTTGCATTTATTTCACAATGGATGAAAAGATTTCGGAAATACTATCATATATTTGAAATAATGTTTTGAAACATTCACATCACTCTAAGATGAATTCTCCTCTGCTACAGGAACCCAAGGAAACACAGAGCACATAATTCCCCTGAGTCAAGGCCATTGGCATCTGGCCATTTTAACTTCATCTGACATTAAACGCGGGAGCTCGTGAACTATCAGCTGGCTACCAAAAAGGCCCTCAAGAAACTAAGAGCTACCCGAAAATGATAGCATCTCGTGAGCACGAATCGCAGCCTGAGTAATCCATAATATCAAAAACATGGGCTACCATTCTGAAACAATAAAATGGAAGAGCAACCAAATATTCTTGACGATGAGGGAAGAGAACCATCTCCCAGATATCGCTTCCACTCGGTCTTCATAAAGTTGTCGCGACCAGGACTCCGCCAGATATGACATGGTTATCCGGCACCGGATAAAGTGTAGACGCTCCAACGAGGGAGAGCATATTGAACGAAAAGGTCATCGTGTCTATCTAGACCACAACACATACAAGTAATGTATAAATCATCCCTCACACATAAACATAATTTTAAATTCGAAGCTTTTAAATGCATTCCAACAAAAAAGAATGTGTTGAAGGAGGCCAAGCATACTCAGACATGATAAGAGAATGGGTCAGAGATAAAACAATTTTAGGGCCAATGCACGGGACATATAACGCTTTCATTAAATGATTATATGAGGTATTTAGCAATGATGCTGTGAAGACTATATGGCAAGAAGGACTCAAATCACTTTAGTACAGAATGGACACCCCTCCTAGAAAAAGTTTCAGAGGGAAGAAGTTTCAAATGGCATAAAATACTGTCAGATAAAATTGCCTCAGAAGTTATGAATTACAAAAACAGCTAGGTCAAGGGGACAAACAATGTCGTTCTATATGTCAGCTTATATAACAGATGCTATCCTGCTTTTAGGACCCCATTCCTTTGATGAATCGAGTTGGGATTCTTCCCGCATCGAGAGCCCTCAATTCATAAATATCATTCGGCCCTGTGGGGGGACAATGCCAAAGATCATTTTTAGAAATATGTCATTATTTTATAATTCCTCTACACAGAATATTCTTCTGGACAGAACCTCCTAGGATTTCACATGCCGTGATGGAAAACATCAAGACAATAGCTGATTGGTTTATTGAGGAACATTTCTCATATGTTAGGGTTTTCTGATGTGCTATCCCACCACATGCACTCCAAAAAATACTTCCAGATAGGTTGATTTGCAGAGAAGTGGCTTATCGGTTAGTAAATGGTGGTATTGGAATTGAATTGAAAGCCCAACAAAAGAAATCATGGCCTCAATTTCCCGTTTATATAGGAAAATTCACTTTATTAAACTTGTTCATTCAAAAGTGGAAGCGGAGTCATTGGGTGAAATAAAGTTAGTAGATATAGCACACGAGAAGCATGATCCCTATCAAATCATAAATAAACATGTTGCACAATGTGGACTCCGGAAGTATACTTAGCATGAGGAGTCATTTTATGATGATGTTTTTAGGGATGTTAAATCATATGATGAAGTCCAAAGCGGAGTGCAGAGTGAAAACCTTGTCACCCGATGCACAGGTGGGCTTGCATCTTTCCAAAGGAACAGGAGACAATGTTTACCCAAAATTTTACAAGGTGAAGTGTCAACAACAGAGCACGAGTCAGAAACCATCCCTCCTGGTTTCGAAACCACCATACGATGATGCAAGCTTAAAGATAAATCAAAAGATTTTGAGACACCCCCTCAGAATACAGGAGATTCTCAAAGCAAAGAAACACACACCGAAAAGGGAAAATGAGTACTGACAAACCCAATAGACCTCGATGACATTCCCTAAAACAAATGGAGGAATAAATTTCAATGGTAATTGTGGAGCCCCATTTCAAAGATTAACCCCACTTCAGGCCACTTTTAGAAATCCTCATGAAGGAGTTCAAGATGTGTTTAATTTTTGGAACCCATTAGTGTGGATGAATGCCATCATCCCACTATTTTCCAAGAAGCTTGGTCGTTAAACAGAAATTACATCCCTGGGAAAGGCCAAGAGACATAAAATCATTATTGATGGAAAAAAAAAACTACATGATAGTGCATTCACTACAGAGTTAGCAGGAACAATGAGTGATATAGCATCAGAAAACATGTATTATGTAGGCAATCTAACAACTCTGCTTGAACATAAGTACCAAACAATAATCTAGTTGCAAAACAAACTAAAAGAAAACGAAAGAAACATTAGTTGGGGAATACAAAAAGGTATAGAAAAGGCTAGACTCAAAGACATCCAAAAAATCCAAAAATTAAATGAAAACTTGACCGAAGAAAAACACATGATTCAGATTACCCAAGAACAAGTACAAAAGTTGGGCAACGAAAATAAATCTCTGCAAGACAAAATCGCTTCAATTACTAACCAAGTGATTGAATTAGATCAATTCAAGACCAGAGCAACTGAGATATATACTAATATCCAGTTAGGAACAACAAAGGGTATTTTCTAATCTGAAGACTATCCAAAATTATTTCCATGAATCTAAGAAATCTTTGGACGTGACTGTATTGAAAGAAATAGAAGCTAAAGTTGTTAGAGATTCTTTCCAAAGGGTAGTCTCTTCTTTACAAGAGGAGGAAATTAGACAATCACAAAAGTTGTCTAGTTCGTATCGCTTGAAAGGTGATGTTAAAGGTATGGGAAACAAAACTAAAAGGATATAAAGAAATAACTGAAGAAGTTATTAATCATTGTGGAAGAATCTTTGAGTCTATCGAAAAAGATTCAACACATGACGAAAATAATGGCTTGTCTCAACCATTGGGAGAAATCAACATCGAATTTCAATACCAAGTATAAGAGAGGAACTCTGAAGAAAAAGAAACATATCTCAAGGTCAAAGCAGAACATTTCCTGCAAACCTGCAAAAGTGGGATGATCGGCCCCTACCAAATTTAGATCGAGAGAATCAAGTCTACGTAAAAGGCAACGGAATCAATTACCCGACACAAAGAAGCTTCTTCTCTCTTGAAGCAAATGAGGTGCCTGAAGTTCCTAAATCTTTGGTAGATTTCTTAGAGAGACATATTCGAACAACTGAGACAGATAAAGAAAGTTCCTCTCACCAGAGTTAAATCTTTCAAATTGCGTCTATTTTAGTATTTTGTAATAATCAAAAACGGTTGACATTTAGTCTATCGCAACCGATAGATTAGGAAATTAATTATTTGCCAACGGAAATTATGAACAAAAATGTATAAATAAGTACTCATAGCTGCGGGTCAAATTTTGGGGAACATCAGGAACATTTTGGTGCTAATTCGCTTAAATTTTATAACAATATCATTCATGAGAAGATTCAACCTGGCCATTCAAAGGATCATGTTTCTATCCTCCTCTAGTTTCATTTGTTAAATTTCTTCTTTATGTGTATTTCTAGCAAATGAATCAATTTGAAACTATACAAAATTATTGTTTATGGTATTAGATTGATTTGGATGTTGAATATGTTACGCTTTTCCTCCTCGAATATTTTAATAATTTTAAGACCAGTAGCCTTCTGTTCCTTAATATACTCCTTCTTTTGTTAGAAACCCGCGTTCCTTTTTTTATTGTAATGGAAATATAAGGTTCTTTCTAAATTAAATTTTATATTCTGTCATGTTTCACTGCTTACAATTTCATGAATTATCACTGAACCAGACCGGTTTACTTGTGGCCATTATTTTCTGCTTCAAGTTTTAAAGTTGTTTATCCAATATCCTACCTGAATGTCTGAAGTAACAAACTTATCAAACTTTTTAATAAAAACATAAAATCAATAATTACACGTATGACAAGCATTACTCAAAGAAGACAAAACAATATTGAACCCGGTTTGAAAGATCAAACTAGCATTGCATTGAATCTATGAATATCTATCTTTGCTAAACAACAACGAATGGTAACTGAAGTTAGAAAGACCGCAGCCATAGAACGCTGAGTGAAACCATCCAAGAACAAGTGGAAGAGATGACAGTTGAGAAACTCCATCCCGACCGGTTTTCTTTGTTTCTAGTTTCAAAGCACTATCATATTTGATGCCTGCATTTGCAGGTTTTATAGCCTTTAAAACACAAACTCTGGAACAACATATTTTGAGATTGCTGTCGGGACTAAGTAACGGTAATCATTTCGTAGAACGCAGGCATTGACAATTGGCCCTGATAGTGAACAAGAGCATAAAACCTTATAAGGCTAACAATCTTTCACTTGGCTAATTCTACATCCAACAACCGGGCTAGTAGCCAAAAACACTGGGAAGAAACTGGATATCGTGCAAACCTCACCAGCCTCCTAATCCCAGAAAATCCTAAAAGCTAGAAAATCCATTAAACAAAACCTTTTGTCAACTTTAAATACAGATCAGTGTAACTTTGAAAAATCAAATTCTTCCGAATCTTTTGAATGATCACTTTCGCTTCCCCTTTCTTTTGACACTTTTTCTTTTTCCCGAAGTATCATCTCCCATCTCTATAGGATTTTCTCTCCTGAACCTGTTTCACCTTCAAGTCCAAATCTAATCCACATGGCTGATTAAATGTTGAGGAGGTGGCGAGGTGGTGATATAAATCAAGTACCACCGTAATCTCGGCCAAAGTACAGCCGCCAGATATGCACCCTCTTTAGCACTTCCTCGCTCTTCATGATCTACCCTAAAACTACATGAAAAGCCTTCTAAATTTTACAGGGGAAGGTGATTTGACCGCCCAAGAACATATAAATTTCTTTGATCAATTGGCAGACATTTGGGGAATAGAAATACGTACACATCTTTAATTTTGTTCAAACATTTGAAGGACAAGGAAGAACTTGGTTCAGATCGTTGCCAGCCGGGTCTTTGGGATCTTATCAAGCACTTGAAAATGCATTTATCGGACAATGGGGTGAAAGAAAATATCATCTTTATTATTTAACCAAATTTTGGTATTTAAGAAAAAAGAATTCAAAAAGATTTATGGATTTTATTCAAAGATTTAACAAATTATATATAACAAAAATTCCACCAAAGTAAAACCCTCACAAACTACGGGCTAAAGGTAAATTTGGTCGAGCTTCGATCCCCCACTTTGCTTTATTGTTAAGGAGAGACGGCCAAGATCTTAAAGATGTAAAGAGATGACGTAGGAAATTGAATCAAACATGAGAGGCCCGAAAGTTAAAAAGCAGGACAAAAAACACAAACAAAGAAACAAAATTTTAAAGAAAAGTCACCTCCGTCTGTGCAGGAAATCATCGGGAGCGGATAGAGGAGATGGCTAGGGTCATCCAACAACTCTCCAACAAAAATTCCAAAATGGAATTAGAAAACCCTAGAAGGGATAATCCCGTCCAAGCAATCGTGATCGAACCGTAAAATGAAGATCGAAGTTCAAGCCCGCGAAACCGGCGACTATATTGGAGAAGAGAACTTTGGTGAATTTGAAAAGTTAGATGAAGATATTGATTGTTTTGGTGACGACAACAGATACCCCTATGTATCTAAACAAGATTATGAGGCATCGTTAATAAAAGAAAATAAGTCAGAAGATGTAGTTACCGTTAATGCAACTGATGATCATGCATGTCAGAGTGTTGCAGATGACATTATCGTTGATCTGCAGGGAAGATGTAACCTAAGGTCCAGAAGTAAAGATCTTCCTAACGCTCCAGTGAAAAGGATTTTGTCTAGAAATGACAATAAAATGAAGAAAACTCTAAGGTTGTGCATAAACAGCCCCGCAAACGTAAGAAAACGTAAAACCCTCGATACTGAACTCCCAGAATATTCAAACTCCTGTGGAATATTCCTAACTCGTGAAGCAGTTGCACTATCAAAGAAAAAATGATGTTATTTATGGAAGCCCCACAAGTTGAAAACGAAAAGGTGATTGGTAATTTCAATTTAGAAAACGAAATAAGTAAAATTAAAATTCCTATCCCAATTTGTAGAACTAGCCAAAAATCATTTATCTGAACAAATAGCTAAAATACAATTTTTCAAAAGAAAGTCGCTTTAATTCTATCAACTTAGAAGATGACACACCTATTATATCTTTTGGTCCGAACGTAGAAGGTCCCAAAGAGATAACCGTATTCCCTTTTATCAATGCTTTCACCGCCTTTGATCACCTCAATAACCAGATGTTAGATTCTGGAGCTCACATAATGTAATGCCCAAAGCAATAATGGATGTTCCGGCCTTAAGTCACATCCATATGCGGTATGATTTTTATTCTTCATCTCTAGTAGGGTTGTCGCCAGGAATGATCAAATAATTCTAGTCAACTTAGCTCAGAGCACCCTCCAGCATTCTTATGGATGTGTGGTAGTAGCGTGAGTATCCCACCAAATATGGATGCTACTCGGCCCAGATCTTGGGTGCCAAACTAGGAGGATTCATCTACCATATGACATAATGAACGATCCCTATTTTGGTCAATTCACTCATTTAAGGCTGTGTAGAAACTCGGATGGCATTTCAACAACAAGGGATCCTAAAACCCGCAAATCACCTGGTACATAAGCACCAAGATTTAGGAAATTGTGTTTTATATCTAGATTAGATGATTTCGAGATTGATGTAGATAATAATGACATCGAAGAAATGTCGTTCAAAAAAGCGATACAAGAAATGTATATAGTACCTGCACTTGGAAGATGTTTTGATGGAGCTTCTTCCTACCACGGAGCTGGAGCCGGGGTAGTTCGGATTGCTCCCGAATGCATCAATTTATAATACCTTCCTTATAGGCTCGCTGGTTTAGATCAAAATTCAATAATGTTTCAGGAATATCGAAGCACTAGTGCTTTGGTTTAGAAGCCGCTAATGAAAAATTAAAATATCGAGGTATCTGGGATGCCGCACTAATCATAAGACGTGCAAACCCGCAATACCAAGCAAAACATCCTAGGGTAAGAACTTACGTGAACCGTAATGGGATTTAATTGAAAATTCCCTCACGCCTCAGGAACTTTCATTTTGTAATCTAGAATTGAAAACTAACAAACATGCCCTATCTAGAGCAAAAGATCAACTTTTGATCCCCCAATGTCTTTTAATTTGAAGTATCATATCCAGCTAAGACATCAACCTTCCATACCCGGACATAACAGGCCAACATTAAGGTGTTTAGTCGATAAACAACTCCGAAAATTCATTGAATCTATAGATGAGTTTTCAGAAAATTGTATTGATCAGAAAATCAAAATGATCCTTTTGGATCATGCAGGAAGACGAAGACGTAAAGGAATCGGCGACAAAATTGCTAACCACATGATGCTTGTTTTGAAAAAATAACTACCCCAAAGCACCCATCCCTTTGGAGAGACTTTTCAATAACGAAGATATCCCCGAATCCACTCGCGAACTCCTCAACTAGAGGAGGTGGAAGATTGTAATATAGGAATTGTAAATAGTCCAAAACAAATTTATCTAATTTTTTGTCAATAGAGAATAAAATAAATATACAGAACTGCTAAAAAAGTATAAAGACATTTTGCTTGGTCTTACGAAGATATAAAAACTTATGACACCTCAAGAATAGAACATAACCTCTAAACCGTGTCAAACCATTTAAACAAAAACTTAGATAATTCAATCCGATTTTGTTACTTGTAATCGAAAAAGAGGTTAAAAATTGTTGGATGCTAAAATTATTGTCCCTTTGAGATATTATCTCCGACCGGCCTAATTTAGTACCAAAGGGAAAAAAAAAAAAAAAAAAAAATGGAGAGATCGACATGTGTCGACGTAAACTTGAACAAATCTTCACTCAAAGGATAATTCACATCTCTCACCAAAATGGATCACGCATTTCAGAAAAGGCAGGTGGTGGGGCAAACTAGAATGTCAATGATAGATGGCTTTTCTGCTATAACCGAATGTCGCTTTGTGAATTGATAAAGAAAAGATCCATTCACTACTGGCAGCTTTTATGCATGATAAAATGTCTTTTGGTTTAAAGAATGCAAGGAGCTACATTTCAACGAAGAATGGATATCACTTTGTTGGCTTAAAGAGATACCCCAGCAGATATATCTTGATGATTCATCGTGGTTTCAAACTGGATGAAGATCACATTATTCATTTAAACAAACTTTTGAGTAGAAATGTCGAATATGGTCTTTCTAAATCCAAAAATCCTATCATTTCAAGAAGATATGCTCCTGGAAGAATAAGCCAAGGATCTATTGTATAAGGCATCTTTGATCATATCAAAATTCTATCGTTGAAGCTCCAGACCGGCTAAAATTCGCACTACCTTAAAGAGTTCTTCATTTTTCATTTGCTCAGAACATACATTGGCTGCTGTTCCCCTACAAAAGAAATGAGAGGGTTACCATCGCCTTTTAGTAAGAGCCTTCGAGATGCCGAGTTGAAATACAACATAATGGAAAAACAAGCTTTGCCATGGTCAAAGCCCTAAGGCTTTGAAACATACGCCCCATTCAAAATTACGTATATGTTCCCATCAATATCAGAAGATTTTAGTACACAAGTCGACAAAGGATCTTTAAAGGGCGATGGCTCGTGAAAATCTGTGAATTTGACTTGGTGTCAAACCAACAAACCGGTTAAAGGATAGGGTTTAGCTTAATCGCTAATGACCTAACCTTCGGTTCGATCGGAACATACCAAGATAAAGAAGGATGGATAGATATGAAATGAGATTGATGATCAGACAATTGAAGACAAGATTGAAGATAAATTCATTGCATCTGATTGGTATAGAGATATAGTAATGTATCTTTTAACCTTCAAATGCCCAGACGAATTGTCAGCATCCAAAGCCATAACATTAAAATTACATGCGGTTAAATATTTCATTTCCGACAAACATTATACCGGAAAGATCCACTTGGTTTTCTCTTGGTTTGTTTAGTTGAATCGTAGAGACGAGGAAGCCATTAATCAATTTCATGAAGGTCCGTGGGGAATCATGCATGGAGAGATACAGCATACAAAATTTTAAGGGTCGGTTATTACTGGCCCAAGTCAAGCCTCCTGATGTAAATGCCAAGGTAAGGGCTTGCAACCCTTGCCAATTGTTTGCAGGCAAACAGAAAGTCCCAGTTTTACCTTTAGTTCCAGTTAAAACATAAGTACCTTTCCAGCAATGGGGGCTCGGGATTTATAGGAGAGATAAACCCACATTCAAGCACTCAAATGATAGATGGATTCTCACCGCCACGTAGATTACTTCACCAAGTGGTAGGTTTCATTCACGTGAGTTTAACGTCTGGTTATAGAATTTTTGGAAGAAAATATATTGGCCGGATTTGGATGTCCTAGAAAAATAATAACGCATAATGCCTGCTTCTGCCCATGGCAATGGTGACTTTTTGTCAAAAATATAACATTATACTAGGGCATTCCACAACATATTACCCACAAGGAAACTGATTATCGACTCTAACAAGAGTCCGACCGATATAATTAAAAAGGTCTTAAAGGAAAATAAGAAATCCCGGCACTTACATTTAAAGTATGCGCAGGGTAAATCTGATAGGAACGAAGAAATCTATTGGTACCCCACCATTTCAGATGGTTTATGGTAAAGACGTGGTATTACCCATAAATATAGTATCTCCCTATGAAACTGTGGTATATGAGAATGAAGATCCAAATCCTCTTACTAGAAGAACAAACCAATTAATTGAAGTCCAGTTATCACGCAGAGATGCAATAGATGAAAAATGCAGAAATATCAAGATAATATGAAGTCATATTTGACCCAGCTAAAGAACTTTCTTCCTGTGAGATCCGGTTTTCGAAGGGACGCCTAAAAGATCCTGTAAAACAAGAATTTGATCACATCCGGTATGGGCCTTTTTAAAATTCTTATATTCGAGGGCACAACTCCTTTTATTGAAAAATTTAGATCAGAAGATCCTAAACTCAGAATGCACGCTTCAAACATTACTTGAATAAAAAATCAGATATATGTATGTACATATATATGTTAAAATGAAAAAAAAATAATAAATAAATAAATAACAAAATAAAATTTCTAATCATAAAAACATATAACTAAAAAGACTTGGTCTTAATCGCATACCATCTCAAATCAGAATATACTCTCCATTGATAATTAAAAGTTAGATGTCAAAATAGGTGCATGAAAATTGAAAGTTTTCTGTTTTGGATTGAAAGTTCATCAAGTGATTGAATTCAAATAGGTCTACAGAACACCTTTTTCCTTTCATACTAAAATGGTTAAGTTTGAGATTAAATCTATATATCTTAAGGTGTTTAACAAGTTGTATGAAATTTTTAGCTTGCTCAAAAGAAGATCCCTTGAGAAGGCTTTCCCCTTTCCTCTATAGACTTAGGAAGTTTTGAAGGTTGGGAAAAAGTGACCTAGAATAATCAAAACAAGTTGACAAACCTTGATTTAAAATTTTACACAGATCACCAACCCCGATATATTTAATATCACTGATTACCCCCGTCAGGATCTTTCATTTAACATAAGACAGACAGGAAAGGAAACGCCAACCGATTGCCCCCATTCGATCCCTACGCATCTATGAATGTTCATTGTCGATTGCCCTCGTCTGAAAACATAAAATAGATAACTTCACCGGTAATCGGGAACAGTCACTGGCAAAGGAAGCAATGTCCGAAAAGAATTAGTTTCAAGCGTGAAAGGAATCAAGAAGAGGGACGATATAACTTCACCGGTAATCAACAGTCCAATGGGCAAAGAAGCAAATGTCCGAGGTATCTGGAAGGTGTCAAACTTATCTATATTAGATATTCTAGCTATCATTTTTTCAAAACTGATATCTGGGTCTGAAGTCAAATAGAGTTCCTAGTTTTAAATGGATAAATGTTGTTTCAATTGATGCAAGCTAGAAGTTTCAACAATCTGTTGAATTTCTAAAGTTTATTCTAAAAACATCTCAATATTAATTCAATTTAGAAATGAAAAGAAAAATTTGGAAGAAGACCTATTTGATTTTCAGTAACATGATGAATTTGAAAGAGATTTTCTCGACCGTTCGTGGTCCCTTTTCTTTACTTTTTTGACAGCTTATATCGCAATATACTCATGACTCCATTACCCAATAAAGGCACTAATTCTACACGTTCTCCTCGTCCCACAAGGAAACGGTCCCCAAATTTTGGAGCCTATGTTGAAACAGAGCTTAAATTTTTACCTTAAGAACAAAACTTTTTGGTATCATGGAGTCTTTTCATTATTAAAATATTTATAAAAAAAACTTCCTACTAACAACGTAATTTGAAATATTCTTTGGATTTATTCTTGAAAGGAATGGTTGAGAATTAAATCAATGTACGCTCCAAATACTTTTTCGAACAATATTATAAAATGAACCGCAATAATAGAACTCAAGAAACCATATCTGATATCTGAGGTCATTTGATAATAAAAAATTTCAATGCATAAGAAGTCCCGATCCCCTAATTGACTCGAAGGGATTGCCAATACATGATTAATTCATCTTTAACTTAACTATCGTTTTAAAATAAGTTTCAACTTTGAACTAATCATATCTGGAAATCGCAATTCGCTGTTTTGGAATGAACAAGAAAACTTAACATCGCTTTCTCCGATTTCCCGATCCCCATCATAATCAAATTTTAATGGAGGCTCTGACAGGCTAATTACTGCTAAGTATGATCAAGAGTAATTATTAATATTCAGAAATCATCTCGACATTTCAATAATTTAATAGAAATTTTCTTCACACCATCGAGGTCTCCGACTTCCCGATCCCTGATTTCTCGATTTCTGAGCTCTTGATTAATAAAACTCAAAAGATAATATGGATTAATTAAAATAATGAAACGATTAACTTAACTAATATATCGCAGTTTCTATGACGGTTTTAATACGATGACTTCCATATTTTCAACATTCTAAAGTTCAAACCCCAAGGAAAAGCATTTTCAAACTTCAAATAAAGGATAGGTATAAGACAGATATCTATTATATATACGAAAATATTGGAAAGTCTCTGTAATGAGTATTATTAAAATCATTTATTAAACACCTTTGCATTTATTTCTATATAATAGATGAAGATTTCAAATATTATCATATTTGAAAAACGCTTTTGAACATTCATTATCACTCTAAGCCTAATTCTCCCTGCTATTGTGAACTAAGAGAACACAGAGCTTATAATTCCTTAGAGTCAGCCTAGCCATTGGCATCTCGCCTGTCCCCATTCCATATATTAAACGTGGAGCCGGTGAACAACAGCGATGGTTTCCAAAAGTACCTCAAGAAAAACTGGCTACCTAAAATGATACATCTCGATATGACCCAAAATGGAGTAACTATACATCAAATCATGGGATACGATTTCAAATAAAATGGAAGAAGAACTCCAAATATTTGGACGATGAGGAAGAGAACCATCTCCAATATCACACTAATCGTCTTCATAGTAAAGTTGTTGCACGCCCGGATCAAGGTTAGATACGTATATGGTTATTTGGGCACTGGACAAGGTAGATGTTCCAACGAGGAGCATATTGAATGAACAAGGAGAAGTCATCGGCTCATTCATGCCCGAACACATACAAGTAATGTATAAATTACCTCACACATAAACATACTCTTTAAATTTGTTTTAACAAGATTCCAAACAAAAAGAATGCGTTGAATGAGAGCAGACATACTCAGACATTATAAGAGAATGGGTCAGAGATAAAACAATTTTAGGGCCAATGCACAGGGAATATATGCCACCGCTTCATAAAATGATTATATGAGGTATTTGGCAATGATGCATCATATGGGAAGAGACTCAAATCACTTTTATGCAGAATGGACACCCTCCTAGAAGAGGTTTCAGAGGGAAGAAATTTCAACTGGCATAAAATACTGACAGATAATATTGCCTCTGAGGTTACAAAATACAAGACAAATAGGGTAAGGGGCGCTCAGAGCCTTTACATGTCGCTATATAATAGACGCTTATCCGCTTAGACCCCATTCTTTGATGAATTGGAGTTGGGATTCTTCCTGTACGAAGCCTGTCCACAAATATCATTCGGCTCTGTGGGAGGATTAATGTCAAAGATCATGAAATATGTCATTATTATTTTATGATTCCTCTTACATAAAATATTTCTCCTTCGGATGTGAATCTCCTAGGATTTCACATGCCGTGATGGAAAACATCAAGACAGTAGCTAATTGGTTTATTGAGGAACATTTCATATGTTAGGGTTTTCAGATGTGCTATCCCACCACATGCACTCCCAAAAATACTCCATGCATTACACTTGGTGGAAATAGCTTATCGGTTGATAAATGGTGGTATTGGAAATTAATTGAAAGCTCAACAAAAGAAATCAAGGGCTTCACTTCCCCGCTTATATAGGAAAATTCACTATTAAACTTTGTTCATTCAAAAGTGGAAGCAGATTCATTGGGTGAAATAAAATTAGTGGATATAGAACACAGGAAGCATGATCCCTATCAAATCATAAATAAACATGTTGCACAGCGTGGACTGAAAGCATAATGAGTATGAGGAGTCATTTTATGATGATGTTTACAGAAATGCTAAGTCATATGATGAAGTCCAAAGCAGAGTGCAAACCTCGTCACATGATGCACAGGTGGGGTTCGCATCTTTCCAAAGGAACATGAGACAATGTTTACCCAAAATTTTACAAGGTGAAGTGTCAACAACAGAGCACGAGTCAGAAACCATACCTCCTGGTTTCGAAACCACCATACAACATACAAGTGGTAAAGATAAATCAAAAGACTCACAGACACCCCTCATAATAATGAGCACTTCAAAGCAAAGAAACACACACCTGAAAAAGGAAAGAAGCACAAACAAACCCCGATAGGACCTCGAAGGACATTCCCGGCTTGAGGAACAGCCTTCAACAGGAACTTGGTAGTCCTATTATAGCATTAACCCCACTTCAGGAAAATTTTGGAAATCCTCATGAAGGAATTCAATATGTAAGCGACTTGGAACCTATTATCAGGGATGAAATGCCATCATCACACTATTTCTTCTGCAGAAGCTGAAGGTTAGGTTAAAGCAGGAATTACATTCTGTGGGGGAAAAAGTAGTCAAGAGACATAAAATCATTATTGATGGGAGGAAGTCATAGGATGTATCGCCATGAAATGGGCAGGGTCTATGGGGCCAGTATCTTCAACATACCCAAGAGAGTTCTAATCAATACAATAGAGCGTAAAATCAAGAAATCATGTCAAGGTGACAAACAAAGAAAATGAAAAGAGGATTGATGGGGAATAAGAAAGGGCCTTGAGAAAGCCAGACTCAAGGATATCCAGGATATTCAAAAGTTGGAAAATCACTTAACCAAGCAAAGCATAATGATCCAAATCACTAAGAACAAATGCGTATTATTCTAACAATAAAAATACACTACCGCTGCAAGACAAGATTGTTTCAATTACAAACCAGGTGATTGAATTAGATCAATTCACACCAGCAACCGAGATATATGCTAATATTCATCAAGAACAACAAAGGGTATTTTCTAATCTGAAGACTATCCAAAATTTTCCATGAATCTAAGAAATCTTTGGACGTGACTGTATTGAAAGAAATAGAAGCTAAAGTTGTTAGAGATTCTTTCCAAAGGGTACTCTCTTCTTTACAAGAGGAGGAAATTAGACAATCACAAAAGTTGTCTAGTTCAGAACAGTTGAAAGGGATGTGATGTTGCGTGTCAAAGCTTCAAGGATACAAAGGAGTAACCGAAGAAATTATTAATCATTGTGAAAGAATCTTTGAGTCTATCAAAAAAGATTCAACACATGACGAAAATAATGGCTTGTCTCAACCATTGGGAGAAATCAACACGAATCGGCCATCACCAAGATAAGAGAGAAACTTGAAGAAAAGAAAACAGAGATCTCAAAGGTCAAAGCAGTAAACATTTCAGAAATCAAAAAGTGGATGATCGGCCCCAGTTAGAAATTGGAGAGAATCAAGTCTACGTGTGCTGCACTGTAAATCAATTCACTCCAGATTACAAAGAAGCTTCTTTGAAGCAAAATGAGGTACCGAAGTTCCTAAAGCTTCGTAGATTTCTTAGAGGAGACATATTCATAACCGACAGATAGCGAAAGTCCCTCCCACCAGAAGTTAAATCTTCAAACATGTCTATTTTAGTATTTTGTAATAATTTTAAACTATTGACATTTAGTCTATCACACCGTAATATTAGAGAGTTGGTTAGTTACCAACGGAATTTTGAACGTAAATGTATAAATACAATTTCGGAGGCTAAAAGAGGGTCGTAAATTTTGTGGGAACAGAACATTTTGGTGCCACTGTACCTTTAAAGTTTTATCGTATCGTCCATGAGAAGATCAATCCCTCACATTAAGTGACTATGTTTCTATCCCTCTCTATTTCATTTGTTAAATTTTCTTCTTTATGTGTATTTCTAGCAAATGAATCAATTTGAAACTATACAAAATTATTGTTTATGGTATTAGATTGGTTCGATGAAGATGTTACAGTTTTTCCTTTGGAATTATTTTAATAATTTTAAGACCTCACAGAAATTGCTCCTTAATATTCCCCTTTGTTAGAAGATCCTCGTCCCCTTTTCTTATTGTAATGGAAATATAAGGTTCTTTTTACATTAAATTCTTATATTCCTCCTCAGGTCATGTTTCATCATTTACAATTTCATGATTGTCACTGAACCAAGAAACAACCTTACTTGTGTCTTTATTTTCGGTTGCTCTTTAAAGTTGTTTATCCAATATCCTACTTGAATGTCCGGCAATAAAACTTATTAAAAACCCTTTTATAAAAAACATAAAAATCAATTACCCATGACAGTACCAAACGGAAGACAACCAAACATAGAACCCGGTTTACAAGATCAAACTAGTATTGCATTGAATCTGTTTAACACTATCTTACAAACTGCAACGAACCGAACCGAGTTAGAAAGGTCATGGGAAGCGATAGAACGCGATATAACCATCCAAGAACAAAGGGAAGAAAGACAGAGACAGTTGAGAAACTGATTCTGATCTGGTTTTCTTTGCTTCTTAGTTTTAAAAGCATTATCATATTTGGATGCCTAGACGGTGTGTTTTATAGCCTTAAAACACAAACTCTGGAACAACATCTTTTTGGCGCGGTTGCCGGGGAAAGAAGTAACGAATCAATTCCCTGGGTAGAAAGACATTGACAATTTCTGTCCTTGATAGTGAACAAGAACAAAAAACCTTATAAGGCTAGCAATCTTTCACTTGGCGACTCCACATCTAACAAACTGGCTAGTAGCCGAAAAAATACTAGAAGAAATCCGGATATCAGACAGACCTCGCCAGTCTCAAATCCGGAGAAAATCCTAAAAGCTAGAAAATCCATTAAACAAAACCTTTTGTCAATTTTAAATACAGATCAGTGTAACTTTACAAAATCAAATTCTTCCGAATCTTTCGAACGATCACTTTCGTTGCCACCTTCTTTTGACTCATTCTCTTTTCCCGAAGTATCATCTCCCATCTCTCCAGAAT
>SNQJ01S0158076.1:0-10261 GCA_010110895.2 Picea sitchensis
TGAGACGCGTGATGGGACTGAGACTGCATCCAACCCATCCCCATCAAAATTCCCGCGAACTGAGTTGCCAAGTAATAACACCAGGCCGAAAGAGAGTGAAATCCAAGGAGTGGCAGCCAGTAATTTGAAGTCATGAGGTGATGGTAGAGGGAGGGTGCACCTGTGTTGGGTCCAGGTGGCATGAGACCTGGCCAGGTGTCCTCGCCTTGGGTTTTCTGTCTGTTGAGTCTGTAAACATCCCATCTAGGAGATGAGTAATTCATATTACTAAAAATACCATTTATTACAAATAAGAGGACAACTTGAATATGCAACACTAATTAAGTCATGGGATGAAAAACACAGAAATAAATATGAAAAGAAAGAATGAAATAAATGTGTACAAGAAAAATGTGTTATGTTACTATGTTCTATTTCATGCACGCTATATCTAAGAATTATATATGCACTTACAATAAAGTCAACTAAGTGTGGAATCTAGGTGGATTCGATAATTGTCAATAATTATTCATCTCTTAATGAACCATGTGTTAGTGTCACTACTACATGAGCAGTGTGTTTGAGATATTTGTTTGAGACAATAATCTCATCACGTGATAGGGAACAAGATGGTGCACATGCCAAGAAGGTTCAAGTTGTGTGCATCGACCTTGTTTCACATTTCTTTCAACCTTTAAGCTATGTGCCTTTATTTTATTAATTGTTTCAGTCTTTGAACTACATCCAAGTAGTTAAACAATTAGCTTGTGAATCCCTTGTAAAACTGGAAAATGGGCCTTTGGAAACTTAAATGAGAAGGAACAATATGTTTGAGAACTTGTTTATTTACCATTTTTTCTTGTTTATACTAAGGTTTCATTCCCTTTTTATACATGTGTTCCTTATAATTTAGTATATCGTCTATGATTCAAGCCTTCTCCTTCACTCAATTCTAGTTCCTTAGCTAAGTGCCCACCTAGAATTCATTTAATTGTGCATTCATTAAGGTCTATCCTCCCCAATCCAATCACTTCATGTTTTCTCATTTATTTCCTTTGTCCACTCACCCATTGAGAAATAACTTCTTGATCTATTTTGGTCAATTTGATTCTTTGTTCCCATGACCACATGGACTACTATTCAATATTATTTGGGATTTCTTCTTGGGGTCCACCCTCCCACCCCAAACATGCTATCTAACTCTCTAATTCAAATATAAGCCATTTCCTCTCTCTCTCTCTCTCCCCTAGATCAAATGGTCTATCATCCACAAAGAATTCACTCATGTACATTGCCTTTTCTACAAAAATATCCTCTTACTCACCTGTAATTGGAGAGCTACCTCATGTCCTCTTTGATCTCATACATAGCTAATCTTGCACTAGCCCTTTTCAGCTAGACACAAGAATATCTCTTCCCAAATATGATGTACACATTAACGTTGAATCCCTAGACTCTTAGTCCCAAAGTATACAAACTTGTTTTCAAACATGAATTTCAAATGGTTGTAAGAATGAGTACTTGCAAGTCAATTCAAATATTTTTTAAGGTTAGAAAAACTATGAAAAATATCCAAAGGAAAAAGTGGAATAATACAAAATGAGAAGGAAAAAATCATTATTTAAAATTAAAAACAAAAGTAGAATAGGAGGAGAGAAAAGGTTGGGGAATAAGAAGGGAAAGGTAATGCCTATTAAAAGGGCATCGCCATGGTCCCATCTCTCCTTATATCCTCCTATAATTTCACTATCAAAGGGTTTTTTGTTAACCAAGAGAGGATAGGATGAATAGAGAACTACAAGATGCACTGTAAACTAGAGATATCCAAAATAAAACAAGCAAGCATTTGAAGTTGGTTTTCCCATTTGGGTTTCCAAGGTAAACATTATGTCCTCGTGTGTGAATTTATTTGTTCTTGTGGAATAATTTTTTTTGTGAAAATTTTCTCGTAGCTTTGTTAATGGTTTATGATGATAAATGTGAAAGTATACTTTTCCATATCCCTTACATAGAGATCAATTTTAGACTCCAATGATATTAGTTACTGGATAGATTCAATTCATGACACTTGCTAAATTAACTACACCATATCTAGAATGAGCACCATCCAATTCACTTTGAATTTTAAGATCAATGGTTGCCCTTATAGAGTCATAGCACTTTTGTAGGGAGTTTCGCAACTCAAATTTTTAAAAAATTATGAATTTTGGGAAAATTTGTCCTTAAAGATGGGTGTTTGACTTTCTAATTGATCGATTCACTTGTTTGATGGGAGTTATATTTCCCACTAGCCATACACATCCCCTAGTCAATTGATTGTTCCTACAACATCTCCCTGGGATGTACGTGATTGTACAAAGGCCATATAGGTTGTATGCAGTTGTAGGGCATTGGATATTTGTTGTGTTCTCTTCATCCACCTCTTGAATACCAATTCTCTCAAGTCTACTTGATCACTGGTTACACTCATTGTTAGTGTACAAATTTATTAGGAATGGACTTGCAACCAAGGTAGAAAAATCCAAGAAGTAATTGAAGGAAAGGAAGAATAGAGCTAAGAAAATTTGTGGAATCAAGAAGACTAAGGATGGAGATGCAACTAAGAATAAGAAATAATAGGTTTTTGTATTTAACCATAAAAGGACAATTTGTATACATTTTCATTTGTTCTTAAGCATGGAATTCCATGTAATACTTTCTCTTGCATGAATTGTTATCCATGCAAGGTTTGAGCATATCATTTATTGTATTGGATGGGTCCAAGATACTGATGGTCTCTCATGATGCATTAGTGACAATTCAAACATGGAAAAAAAATGATATGTAAACTTGGAGGGATTATTCAATGTACTTTTACAATGAGTTTGAATATGGTGTAAAAAAATTAAATGTAGAAAATTGAATTAGCTTTGAGACTATATAATTTTTATTTATATAATTTGTGTATAACTATGTGAAATTTGAGTTTTTATAATAGTGGTATGTTATTTTTCAAAAAAAACATAAGGCATATATTTCCATTAGTGCAGATGTTGAGTAGCTTAATGATGGAATTTCCTAAAAAAAAATGTAGATTTGTAGAGAACACATTGTTCTAGAGCTATGTATTTTTTTAAACTTTGTAATATTAGTTTTATGTTTTTTTAAATTATGAAACTCATTATGTCCTTAAAAATACAAGGCCTTGTTTTAATGTAGGGTACAAGGGCCTTAACATTATCAAACACGTTTATTTATTTATTTTTAGATTATAGATCTTAGTCTATTCTAGTGTAACATATAAGTTATTTTACAAATGGTTATGGTGATAAACAAATATGGTATAAATAAAAGAGCTATGTATTTTAGGATTCCGATATCTTTCAAGAAAAAAATATATTTGTAATAACAAACATTATTATTATTATTTTTAATTATATATTTGGAATTTATATGTGCCTGTAATTTCATCGATGACATATTTGTGTATCCTATACAAATGTATTGTCAAAAATAGATTTATTCAAAGGTATTCATAAAAATGGAGGTTTTAACCTATTTGTAGCCCAAACCACCAATTTTTTCACTCTGAACCTAAATATGAGCCAACCAAAGCAACAAATATGTAGGTTAATTTTGTCAATCTCATTGAAAAAAATTGAAATGGTAGGGATTTGCATGCTCTTTTATCATTGGACTTACCTAACTCACTCTTTTCTTTGGCTCTTACTCACCTCTTCTCATCCCTCCCTCCATATTGCATCACCCTGGCCCTTGACTTCTCCCCTATTTACTTCATCCCAAATTGATCTTTAAAGACTTGATTAAGTTTTAAGAATGTGTTCAATTACGAATTAGGAGTTAAGGAAAGAAGAAGAACTTAATGAGAGATTATAGTAGCCATAATAAATAAATGCAGATCAGAATATAAGCACAAATAATATCAAACCATAATAACAAGGTTGTTAACAAAGTTCGACAAGATTTCCTACATCTACAGGTCATTGTCTTAATGGGTGAGGCTTTCTTATTTCTCTTCAATGCTTCAAAAGTACATCCAAAAAGTGTCAAAATGATTACAAAATGGTATGGATGTGTTTTTCTTGAGCTCAAAAATCCAACACAACGGACGACACTGAAAAAGGTTGAGCGTAGATCCTAGAATTGGCCTCCAAAGTTCGCTTCCTCAATGGCTTCCCTGCATAAAAATGGTTTCAAGATTAACAAAAGAATCATCATTATGCCAATATGAAACTCTTTATGTTGCTCATAACCTATATTTTATATAGATTTTGAGTTGGGGTCCTCCTCCCAACTTCCTGCCAAAATTTGGCCTCAAATTGGGCTCCATATCCTCCAATAATGGAAAAATCCATTAAAAACTGCATAAAAATAATAGAAAAAATACAATATAGTTGAAAAACCCAATTTTCAACAAACATTGGTTGCAAGCCCTTTCTCTCGGGCTCATAATAACATGGAGGCTGCCATATTTCCAAGTGCTAGGAGCTAGCCCCTAACCCTCTAGTCTAACCCTGGTCTTTCGGTCGCATGGTGCCATATGTCTGCACCCTAACCCTCCACGCGCCCACCTTCTGGACTGGCTCCTAGTGCACAACCCTGGTCGGATAGGATATTCCCCCAGTGACCAAGGCTTATCCCAAAACCATCAAACATATCCCAATAAAATCATAATGCACCGCATAAGGGTTAAGACCTAACATATAGTATGGACGGTCTGCAGTGGTTGCGAAAGATTTTTGCAGGTGGAGGTCGGGTGTTCGGTTCCCATGGGGTAAAATTGTTTTTTTCCCAACCAACCTTGGACAAATCTAGGGTGCCACGTGGTTCCCTCTGATTGGGCCATGTGTCACCCTGTGATTGGACCATACAACCCATTCACCAACACAGTCAACAACCCAGTCAACAATGCCATGTCATTGCACAATCAACCCTGCCACATTTGACCTATTACCCTGCCATGTTGTTTTTGTACCTACCACTTGTCGTACTTCCAATGGTGCCATGTCACGTACGGATTTCCATGTTCCATTCGTACAGTTCCACGTTTCAATTCTGTAGTGGTCCAACTCAACTCAAAAACACAAAAATTGAGTGACACGTATCACCTCCCAATGCTAGCACATCAACATGATGATTTCATCATGATGTCATGCTGACGAAACCTGTCATACTATTGACATCAACAGTGCAACCTGTTAAATTTGACCAGTTCGACCTTTTTCCTTTTTGGGAAGTCGATCAGAATGCGATATCTTTCGCATACGATGTCGATTTGTAGAAACAATTATATGGCCGAAATCAACATGACGAGCCCTACGCAATGGCATTGGTCTCGTTGGATTCTGAGAAATTTTATTTTTAGGCCTTCCTGGATCCATTTTGGATCATGCCTCCCCATTAAGTCCTTTTGCTCCTCCAAAAGGGTATTAACCAATCATCAAGTGCGGGATAGGCCACCCCCCTTGTCCTTTGTCTTTAAACTTTGTCTTGTGCACCTGTCTCATCATAATCAATTGCAAAACAACCATGACAACTAGAAGCATATTGTTATCCACTTGTACTCTTTCACATCTTACTGAAGCCACTACCATCCATGTTGAAAACATTGGCAACGATAACATTAGATATATGACTGCAAATGAGCTAATATGTTTGATGTGCTTGCATGACATTAGCTTATCTTGAAGCAAAGTATTATTGAATTTCCATTCTACAACCATCTCATGTTCATTATTAAGATCAACTGCTTTAGTTGGCACAATTATAGGTGTGTTTCATGCATAAGATGCCTTCCTTAATTGTTCCATTGTTTGTAGAGATTGATTTTCCTTTATGTGATGAGCATGTGCAACATATTCATTGCCTTATTTAGTTAAGTGATATTGATTTTGTTCGCTATAGAATATTTCTTTGTGATCATACAAATAAGGTTTCCTAAGACCATTCCACATTCATTGAGTGGCACCACATCACATGTTACCTCATCCACAAATTTTGATGAAATTGCAAAATTTAAAGTGCATTTCTTTGTTATGTGAAATTTATGATTGTTGCTTATCCATTTACGTGAGTAAGGTTGATGATGTAGCTTAGTTGTCAATCCCAATTGTTTAACCACATCCTTTGAAATCAATTTATATTAAGATCCACTATCTATCAATGTATCGATCTTAGTATGTTTCATTATCACCGTTATGTGAAACAACTTACTTCTAGAATCATATCCATCACCAATTTTAGCTGTCAAACCAATTGTTGTGATCTTAGTCTCATCACCTGAATAATATCCCAAGTTTGTTGGCCATTTTAATGTTGCAATTGGTTTCCTCCCTTTCCTTTCTTTGAACCATTTCGGTCTCTTCTTTGGGTGAAATTGCCAGCAATGGTCATCATCCTGCCCTTCTTTCTTGAAATTCTTGCAAGAGAGAATCCCTTCCTTCATTGTCGTTGGATTTTCTTTCTTTCCATTCTCCCTCCTTTTGTCCTCTTTTATTGAAAACAATTCCCATGATACACCGACTATTGTTTTCCCTGCTTCAATGTATGTTGATTAAATAGAAACCTCCTCAAGATTATTAGGTCCAAACATAAGTACAGTTTTATGAATATGTGCAGGAAAACCTTATATATAATTCATAAGAGTTTCTTGGGTATGTAATGGAATATTTAACATTAATTCCATCTTACGAAATGCATCTATGTATTCTTGCATTGTTTTCCCTTTTCTTAGTTTTAGACTTTTCCATTCAATTAAAGCCTTCTCCTTATAACCCAAAGGACAAAATTGATTTCTAAGTTAAAAAACAAAATATTTGCATGATGCAAATACATTATAAACTTGTTGCGTACCATTTTGAAACTTACTCTGCCACCAGATGAGTGTTGTTACTGCAAGAGAAAGTGATGCCAACTTGATTTGGGTTGCCTCATCCTTGATTTGTTGCACACTGCAATAAACTTCCATCTGTTTTACCTAGTTATCAAGTCTCTCAGCATTAACTTCACCATCATACATGCAAAATTGAAATTTGACATCAAACTTAAGTAAAGGCATATCATGTTTATGTTTATGGGAATGTTTTCTTGCAGTAGAAGTTTCACTTGTACTTGAAGAAGAAGAATATGATGGAGAAGAAGGGGGTGAAGGAGGAGTTTTAGGAAGATCTTCTCCTTCTTAACTTTTGTCTTGTTTGGAATATTCCCCTTGGAAAGGCCTCTTATGTTCGAAGTAATCCTCATATAAGACTTTTACGATCTTAGACATGGAAAATAAATTCGTTTGCAACTCTATATCATTCTGAGACATGCCTTCTTCCGATTCCATCTCCTCACTTTGAGAAGTCTTGTTTCTTGATCCAATATTAGGATCCCCTTATAAAATCTCACCTTCACCATGACTCAATTTTTCCTTGGTAGTCATGAAAACTCAAACAACCAACTGTCAACCACCTCTGATACCACTTGATCCGAATTTGATCTTTAAAAACTTTGTTAAGTTTTAAGCATGTATTCAATTGCCAATTAGGAATTAAGGAAAGAAGAAGAAATTAATGAGATATTATAACAATCATCATAAAGAAATGAATATCATAATATAATCACAAATAGAAGCAAACCATAACACCAAGGTTGTTAATGGATTTCGACAAGATTTCCTACGTCTTCGGGCCTTTGTCTTAGTGGGTGAGGCTTTCTTATTTATCTTAAATGATTCAAAAGTACAACAAAAAAGTTTCAAAAGGATCACAAATTGGTATGGTTGTTTTCTTCTCGACCTCAAGAATCCAACACAACTAAATACACAGAAAACAGTTGAGCGTAGCTCCCAGAATTGGCCTCCAAAGTTCGCTTCCTCAATGTCTTCCCTGCATAAAAATGGATTCAAGTTTCACAATCTCATCATCATTATTCCAATATGAACCTATTTATGCTAATAAGAACCTTTGGTTTATATATATTTTGAGTTGGGGTCCTCCTCCCAACTTCCTCCAAAAATATAGCCTCAAATCGGGTTGCAAATCCTCCAATAATGGGAAAAATCTATTAAAAACAACATAAAAATCATAAAGAAGTATACAATATAGTTAAAAAACCCACTTTTCAATAAAAATTGGGAGAAAACCCTTTCTCTCAGGCTCCTATTCATGTGGAGGTTTCCATATGGCCAAGTGCTAGGAGGTGGCCCTTAACCCTCCGGTCGAGCCCTGGACTTCCGATCACATGGTGCCATCTGTCCACAACCCTAACCCTCCATGCACCCACCTTCCGGACTGGCTTCTCGTGTGCCGCCCTGGTCGGACGGGATGCCCCCCCAATGACCAGGGCTTATCCCCAAACCGTTAGACATATAACAATAAAACCATAATACATTGCATAGGGGTTAAGACATAACATATAGTCCAGACGATTCGCTGGTGGTTGTGAAAGATTTGTGTAGGTGAAGATCGGGTGTTCGATTCCCGCGAGGTAAAAATGTTTTTGGCCTAGACAACCTTGGCCAAATCTAGGGTGCGACGTGGCACCCTATGATTAGGCCATGTGTCACCCTGTGATTGGATCGTACAACCCAATCACTAACACAGTCAACAACCTAGTCAATAGTGCCATGTCATTACACAGTCAACCTACATAGTCAACCCTGCCATGTGTCGACCTGTCACCTTGCCACATTACTTCCATGTCGTTGTCGTACCTACCATGTTTCATGCTACGAATGGTGCCACATCACGTACGGACTGCCACATGTCATCTGTATAGTGCCATGTGTCAATTTCATACTGGTCCAACTCAGCCCAAAAATGCCAAAATTGAGGGACATGTGTCACCTCCCGGTGTAGCCACATCAACATGATGATGTCATGCTGATGTCACATGTCGTACTGATGAATTTAGCAGCATGGCATGTTGACTTTGACCAATTTGACTTTTTCCCTATTTGGGGAATCGATCAGAATGTGATATATTTCGCATACGGTGTCCATTTGTAGAAAACATTATATGGTTGGAATCATCATGACGAGCCCGACATAATGGCGATGGTTTTTTCTGATTATCAAAACTTTTATTTTTAGGCCTTCCTGGGTCCATTTTGGATCATTCCTCTTCTTGCATCCTCATTTTCCCTTGGGCCATCAATTCCCTCTTCCATTGGGTCATTTCCTCTACCTTGACCACCTTTATATGAAGGCCATATCACCTCTTTTGGGGAGAGACAAAAAGAGGGAAATAGAGAGAGGAGAGGAGAGAGGGAGAGGGAAAGGAGGGATGAGGAGAGAGAGGGGGAGGGAGGGAGAGAGAGATACAGAGAGAGAGAGAGAGAGAGAGAGAGAGAGATTATTGTTGTGAAGGAGGGAGGGAGAGAGAGAGAGGAAGAGAAGGGGAGTGAGTGAGTAAACATGCAATATAGAGAGATGAAGAGAAGGGGAGTGAGTAAGTCAACATGCAATAGAGAGAGAGTGGTGGGAGATAGAGGGGTAGAGAGAGATGGGGAAGAGAGGTATGAAGGGTGTGAGAGAGAGGGAGAGAGAGAAAGAGGGATAGAGTGAGAGAGAGGAAGGGGGGAAGAGAGAGGGAGGGAGGAAGAGAGTGAGGGAGTGGGTGAGAGGTAGATACTAAGAGGGAGAGAGAGAGGGAGGAAGAAAGAGATGTAAAGAGGGAAGTGATCCGTATTTTATAAGAAGAATGAAATGAATACAGATTAATAACATGTTCTTAACAAAAAATAACACAGATACAGTAAAACCGGTTTTCTATTCAATAAGGAAATAAGATGAAACTGTAAAATGCAGTGGAAACAAGCTTGCTGGAATGGTGGCGTCTTATCTCTGAGAAGAGATGTGAAAACTGCACTCATTCGCAAGAAGATGATTACAATGAGGCTCTCAAGGCATTTTTACAATAAATAGGAATGCCAAAAACCCTAGACATCCGAAAAACTAACCCTAGGAGATGAAGCACCAAAAGTCATGTGGGCCCCATCTAGGTAAGTTAGTACATCAACTTCCCGGGGTCGTAACGTTTTCATACGATCTCTGTTTTAGGCGTATGATAGCTCGATGGAAAGGTATCTTTGATGAGATTAATTTTTGGGGCTCAATAATGTATTCAAATATCATTGAGAATATCAATCCCTAAAATCCTTCATTTAGGCCGTCAAAATGTCCCCGGAAGTTAAAACTGCTAAAAATAGTAAATTGCCAAAATTGCTAGAAAACTATTTTGAGCCAGTTGGAAAAGGTGTGTGGCCACCAATATACACCTGGATCAGGAAGGGGGGGGG
>SNQJ01S0158076.1:10271-32324 GCA_010110895.2 Picea sitchensis
TAACATTATTATTATTACCTTTTACTACTAAACTATGGTAACCTTAATATTGCCAACCCTAAATTTAGTGTTTTAAACTTAAAATAATTAACCATTTACCATTTAGGTTATTTTAGCCTTTTAATTTAATATTAATATTTTAACATAAAATTAACTTTAATTAGTCAAACAAACACCAACTTCCTAAAACCTAGGGTTTACCTCATTATTCCAACTAACTAACATTAATTTTGACAAAACTATCATCGCTTAGATTAATTGTACCTCCTTAATACTAGGGTTTCCTCATTATTAAACCTTAATCAACATAAAATTAATAGGGTTTTTACCAAAACTCCCGGTCAACCCTAAATTTCTCCTAAAAAGAGGGTTTCACCCAGCCAAAACGTAGTTCTTTCACCCGCCTCATCACTATTTAATACAGGCTCTTCTCTCACTATCTTTCTCAGAATTTTTTGGTCCTGATGATGGATCCTGTTATGGATCCGAAACGCCGACAACCAGATGTCTTAAATACTGTGTTTCTTCCGACAATCTCTGAATCATGATGTTTTCCCCCTCATTTTAACATTTTTCACTCAATACAACCCCTCGCATATCCCATAACATTTTTTCACCCCCTGCTCATTGAAAACTATTAAACAATTTGTATGGATTGGATTGCATGAGTCTGATATGTTGCTGAGTCAAATTTTATTTCGTATTTTAAAAGGGTTGTGATGTATGGTTGGTAAAGAAAATATTTTCTAATCAATTATGCGTACAGGAATGAGATTTTTCAACAGAGGTATCCATGGCAGAGGTAATCGAGGGAGAGGTAATTGGAAGAGGGGCCCTAGAAGGCCAAGATTCTCTATATACTTTGATGCAGTATTGCAAGAGTTAGGCCAACTATTTCAAGCTGGGTTTTTTAACTAGATTGGGTAAGGAGTGGTCCAACCTAGGCCCGAAAGGCCTCCCTTCCAAGCCCCACAAGTCCCTGGTATTCCCGTGCCTCCTCATGTATCACTATAGCCTGAAGTTCCTGAAAATGATGGATGACAAGAGATTGTCCACCCCACAGTCTCCCAACATCATGGCTAGCCTAACTTGTCTTTACATTCTCCCCCGCCTATCAATCAAATTGTCCAAGATGCCCTTGTCCATTCACCAGTTCAGTATTCTGATGTAAGAAAAAGGTTGAAAACCGAGGCCCACCATGCCCTTGACAAAGGAAAATCCATTGTTTCCCCTTCATCACTCTGCAATGAATCTGATAAATTCGTATCCTCCCACATTCATTTGAAGGATGATTTCTCTCATATGATCAGCGAGATTAGGCCTAAAGGCTCCACACAGTGTAAGGCAAATTTAGAGCGATCAAAAGGTGACACCAACAACAAGGGAAAGATTGCCTCCCAGAGTGGAAAATATGGATTTTAAGTTTTTTTATTTTATTTTCAGAACAATTGACTTATGAAATTTTGGACAACACACTATTTTTGGATATATGGGTAATATATTTTGGAAATAATTATTGAGATAAATTGTCAAATATGAATGTGATGATGGGAGTCACAAGGGGGATGTTTTGTTGATTAAATAGTTGTGTTATGATTGTTAAAATCTAGTGGGAGTCACAAGGGGTCCCACGTACTAGTTATTAGTTATTTTAATACCCTTATTATGGTTTATTACTTTTGCCCCTTAACTAAAAAAAACTGGTGGAGTTTTATTTAACTTAACTAAAGAAGTAGTTCAACTACTTCAACTAATTCTAAATTCTTAAAAGAAAAAGGAAAGGGAGGAACAAGAGGAGAATAAAAGGGGAAGCATATTAAGGTTTACTCTTTGAGTTTTTCTTGAGATAATTCAGTTTTCATTCATTCCTTAATTCATTAGAAGCCTAATTCTTTTTTATGATAGTAGGATCCTATTGTAGACATCAAGATTCAGGGTTGGATTACATCATTCAGACACTTTCTTTTCAGAGGTGTTGATCTATCTTTGACAGTCTGTGTAGACTTGTCTGTTTGTGAATTAGATTTCATGACTGACAAAGGATATTGTGTAGAGTCGAGTGGTCAACAATCTGTGGCAAGTTGATCTAGCTTTTAAAATTTATTTTTTGATTTTTTGTCAGAAGTCCTTTTGTATGTTTCAATAGGGATGTCTAAGTTTGACTTTGGTCCAAAACTTCCTCACGGAATTTTGTAAAGAGAACGATTATTTGATGAATTGGAATGAAATAAATGATTTATTTATGTCTCATCTATTTTGATTATTGACTTGGTGTCTTTAAATCTGTCTCTATATTTATTTCAGCACGTGATATGTTCAAAAAATTACATAAATAATGATTTTTTTAGGAAATTTTTATTTATAAAATAACAACCAAGCACTTGTAAACAATACTCGTGAATTAGGACATCAAATTTGTTGGCTATAAACATAGGGTGATATTCCCGTCTATCTTTCTTTAGCCAAGCAGGATTTGAAAATATTTGAGAAAGATCATTTCATATATTTTCCTCAACAATTCCCAACATGTATTAAATTACTTGGTTGCCTCTCTCTATCTTCCCATCCGACTGTGGATGGTATGTTGTGCTAAAGTTCAGATTTGTACCAAATCCTTTAAACAATCCCCTTTAGAAAATTGAATTAAACTTTGTATCTATGTCTGAGACAATTGTCTTAGGTATCCCATGCAACCTAGCAATCTCTTTCATGTAAATTTATGCAATATTAATTGTTGTATGAGTTGTTTTTATACGAACATAATGAGCATCCTTTGTCAATTTATCAACCACTACCATGATCGAATCATGTTGTCTTGTTCTCATGGGAAATTTAGTTATAAATTCAATTGTGACCACTTCCCATTTCTTCTCTAGAATTGGTAAGGGCTCTAGCAAACCTGCTAGGTGCCTATGTTCAACCTTCACTCTCTAAAATTCGAGACATCTGGTGATGTAATCAACAACATACTTTTTCATTCCTGGCCAAAATAGTTGGCTTCTTACTATTGAAATTGTTTTCTAGTAAACATGATGTCCAACATAAGGAACACTATGCATTTCTTTTAATACCAAATTCCTGAGTTCTACGAAACTAGGAACATAAATTTTGTTTTTATGCATAAGTAATCCATATTCCTTCATCTCATACTTTTTCATTTTTTTTTGTACATCTTCTTGTTTTAAGATTTTATTTACCTATAGGTAATGTTGATATGTAACAACAACATCTAAAATTCTTCTCTTTAATTATGATTGATGCATACTGACAGTTGTAGTATGCATGAGATATACTCTTCTACTAAGTGCATCAAAAACTTTATTTTCTTTTCCTTTGATATGCTTGATGTAAAAATCGTATTCACTTAAGAATTATAGCCATATCGTTTTCCTAGCATTCAAGGTTAGTTTTTCAAAAAGGTATTTCGGACCAAAGTGGTATGTTCTTAGTTAAAATCTCTTCCCCATGAGATAATGCCTGTACATCTTCAATGTGTGAACAATGGAAACGAGTTCCAATTCATGCGTGGCATAGTTCTTCTCATGTTCTTTAAGATTTATAGACTCATAACCAGTGACATGTCCATTTTGATTGAGGACTCCACCAAGTCCTTCCTTGCATGCATCTATACATACCACAAAAATTTCATTTTGGTTAACAATCTTTAAAACATGTGCACTAGTAAGTAGTTCTTTTAGCACATTAAAGTTCTCTTCACACTCAGATGTCGATTCAAATTTAATTCCCTTCTTTTGCAAGGAAGTTATGGGATGAGATATCTTAGAGAATCATGTTATAAACCTTTTGTAGTAACTAGTTAACCCCATAAAATATATGACTTATGAAACATTGTTGGGTGATGACCATCCTATAATGTATTCAATCTTCTCTGGATCTACTGCTATACCTTTATTGGCCCTTGTTTATGGAAGGAAGCAAAGAATGAGGAAGAAAAGGTAAAAATAAAGCTTCGCAGGAGACACAATGACTGTCACTGGGTTGAAGTGAGCAAAAGAACAAAAAAGATGGAGCGAAGTGCAGAAAAGTAAGTCGTTGAATGAGAAGATAGAGGGTGACAGATCAACAAGGAAGATGGACCAAGGATGACTCAGGAAGTGGAAAAAACTAGAATTATATGCCTTGGAGCACCACGATATGAAGAAGGAAAGACAGGTTGGAAAAGCCCGAAAAAAAATGGGTCAAGTTGACCTAGGGTTTTGGCACCTAGGTTTCGACCTGAGGATGTTGGTGACGGATTGTAATGTATAAATAGAGGTCAAGAGGACCTAGGTCAGGTGGGTACGGTAGTTGAGTCTTGTTATTGATCATTGTTCATTGGGATAATATTGTATTATGGGTGAGAGAAGTGCTGAGAGAGAGAGCCCTCTGGTATTGTAAGATCTTCAACTGGATGTGAAGATCAAGTCCTCTAGCTGGGTGTGTAGGAAGGGAGAGAGAAAGAGAGATGGAGAGAGAGGATCTGCTGGCCAAGAGTGCATATCAGAACTCTAAGCTTTATCTTAAAATATCATAAGCACAATTATGTGGACATAGCCCTAGAGAGAGGGTGAACCACGTACATTTGTTGTTGTGTGTGTGATTGATGCTTTAAGCTCTGATGTTGTTATATTGTTATCTACATTATTGTATTAGATCAGATCTATAGCTGTGAAGGATAGATCTATCTAGTTGAATGATAGGTGCATGTTATGTTGTTGTTGTAATAAGAACCACTTGATATTCCCCCGGTTGTAGACATCTCTGTCCTGCAACCCCCTCATAGCTTCTTTGGGTGAGAATGCATATGCTTCCCAGGTGCTGCCGAAAGGGTCAGTAGCTAGGGATTTTTGGTGCGCTCTTGGAGTTGAATCCTGGGTCTACCCCTGTGCCAACAAATGGTTACATTTCTGAGACACTGAATCTTTTTAAGGTAATTTCAAGGTGGTTCCCATCGAAGACAGAGATTCGAAAGTGGGTAGAATATCAAGAGAAGGACTTTGATGAAGCCCAGAACAAGAACCCTAAAATAAGCACTGAAGATTGGCTACAAAGATACATCTTCACCGACATTCACAAGATCTTCTTTGAGGGAATCCATGAGGAGCTACATGAGTGGGTGGCTAGGTTAGTTGACACATAGTTTGAAATCAGATCTAGACCCCCTGTGGTTTGGACACCGACATTGATCCATAAGGTCAAGAGAGTCGACAACGCTTTATCCAGAGCATTAGATCACTGGTTTGATAGTACCATCAGAGGGTATATCACTGAGTTTGTTGTTGACAGAACATAATCGTATAGCCAAGCCGAGAGATACTTTTTCAAAGGACCCATACGAAAATTTTTGCACTTCCTAAATCTAAGAATCAAGATGATCTTGCATGAAAACCACATCTTGAAGATACAATAGATTGATTGGACCTAAAAAGGATAATGCTTAAGATCTCGGATAGCAAAAATGACAACAACACAGAAGTAGGACATATGCATAGTGGGAAATTATTCCGAGGAGTTCACCTTGAGAACTTGTTTAAGAAAAACTACGAATAAGAAGGTTTCTATAGTGGAGAAGAGGTAGATCTAACCGATGAAGAGCATCTAGAGCCCACCAGAACAGAAGAAGGGGAAGATGAAAAACTGCGCCAAAGCGAGCCAGAAACCTCAGGAACTGCGTGAACTCCTAAAGTAAGTAACGTTAATCCTTCTGTTGTCTCAACAATACCTAGCAATTAGAATAGTCAGAACCACTAGAGTCTTCAGAGTATTGTTACCGGTAGCCCAACATCTACTTAGACAATAACCCTAGTCATCTTTATGGCAGATGAAATGAGACTCCTTATCTTTAGAGGAGATGGATCTGAAGATCCAGATCAACATTGGTTTCTGTGTGAGGCCGTATGGAATATTAAAAGTATCATCGATGAAGCCATAAAGAGAACCCAGTTCAACACTATGCTAAGGGACCGCGCACTAAGCTGGTACATGAAACTTGTTCAAGGACTGGCACAACCTAAGCCCTTGAATGAGATCAAGAATGTGTTGATTTTAGAGTTTAAGAAACCTAAGTCGGAGTCACAATGTATTACAAAACTAAAAGAGATTAAACAAAAGGTAGCAGAACCTGTTTGGGAGTTCAACTAGAGATTGAAGACCCTGAGAGGTTGATTAACTTTCTAGATCCCCGATGAATAGAACAAAGAATGGTTCATTGCTGCGTTGTTACCACACATAAGAATCCCTCTGATGCAATAGAAGATTGCATCTTAGGAAGAAGCTTTGGAGATCTCCATGAAGCTTGAATCAACACCGATGGGAGAATCTAGCTCAGGCATTAGCCAGATCATAAGCCAACTAACTAGTTTGTCTTTACAAGTCAAGGATATGAAGAAAGATAAGGGAAAAGACAAAAGGGAAGATATCTGGTGTGTAAGATGCAGATCTGAAGGCCATGATAAGGAACACTGTCCCTTATTTCATGAGTACTTGGCATCAGGGGCACCGAGCCCCTTAAAGCAAGTTAACCTACCCTGGTGCCATGTATGCAGAAATAAGCATCGCCCAGGTGAGTGCTACTACATGCAGAAGTATGTCTAGACACCCATAAACTTGTATTGTACATTCTGTAAATCCATGGGGCATGATGATCGGGATTGTAGAGATTATGATCTCATGCATGAAAGGTTGAGAGACATATACAAGATTCAAGACAAAGTACAACAAGAAGGAAACACTCCACAGTACAACTCTCTGGGGAGAGGAAATTTCACTCCTCACGGTGGCTACAGAGGACGAGGACAAGGAGGAGGTATGGGCCAAGGCCGAGGACAAATAATCTGTTACAACTGTTCACAACCAGGACATTTAGCAAGGGATTGTCAGAATCCCTGCACCACCTGTAGTTACTCTAATTCCTTGAAGAATGCCTTGTGTTGCTGGATAAACTTCAGGAAAGATGAGGACCCCAGCAGAACCAACAAGTACAAATGATATATGCTGAACCTCGTGGAGCAGAACCTAGAGTCACTGTTATTACTCGAGGAGGCACTGCTATAGGAGAAGATAGACCAGCCCTAGGAAATACTGAAAATGACCATGGAGTCAGGAAAGCTACATAAAAGACCCCAACATTTGATGCTAAGAAATAAAGACAGATATTCGAGGAGGCAAGAAAGGAGTTCAAAGGAAATCAAGGATCTTCCTCAAAGAG
Source organism: Picea sitchensis (assembly GCA_010110895.2). Classification (NCBI taxonomy): domain Eukaryota; kingdom Viridiplantae; phylum Streptophyta; class Pinopsida; order Pinales; family Pinaceae; genus Picea; species Picea sitchensis. The sequence continues at coordinate 17,479 of SNQJ01S0158076.1, forward strand.
ACAACCATAAATCAAAGAATACGGCATGCGTTAGGTGTTTGATCCGTCTGCATCACCAACAGAAGGGAAAGAGGTAAGCAAACTCATAGAATTCTTGCACACTTGTGTTAAGTTGATTCAAGATAAAGGCACTGTCCAAGAATTACAATATTTAATCAAGCAGTATGAACTAGGAAAAATAGACCCCTTACCGAATAGAGAAGTGCACCAAATTGGAAAAAGGAGAAGGAGAAATAAAGAACTACACTTGAATGCTCAGATAAAAGAATATGAGATAGACTATGTGGTCCTCAACTTAGGGTCAGAAGTCAATGCCATGACGAAGTAGACTTGGGCACTGATGGGAAAACCCAAGCTGATATATTCCCCTATCAAGCTTCACATGGCTAGTCAGTAAGTTGTCAGCCCGTTTGGATGATTAGAGCATGTCCCAGTGGACATCAATGGGGTAAGAACCTTTGCATATTTTGAGGTAATTCAAATTGTTGATGATAGATTCACTTACCCTACATTGTTAGAAATTGATTGGGGCTTCGACAATTCCACTATTGTTGATTTAAATAAAAGATGCATGACATTTGAGAAAGATGGCCTTAGGTTCGTTGCATCTTTAGATCTAGATGAAGGTCCATGATACACAGAACCTATCAGAGAATAAGACCACACATTTGAACTGGAAAACATCTACAAATTAATAGCCAGACAACGGGATTATATCAACCCTACACCTGACAGGAAGCTAAGATGGCGAAGTGACAACACATGTTCATCCGACTTAGAAGAAGCGTTGGAGAATTGCTAGAACCAGATGTACGAAGTATCTACAAGAATATTTTCTAGGCTAATGAAATAAGTTCGTTGGATTGGCACAATAGTGAGTAATTTACCCACATTTGATGGGCTGAACCCCTTAGAAAAATTCTTGTCAGGATTTGAGACAAGTGTACCAACACAAAAGAGGGTGTTGGCAATGGATGAGGCCATGAAGACCACACCAGTGAGATGGTGGGGGACACATAAAATAAATATTACATACTGGACACAATGCCAAACTTTGATGACAACATGATTTTCAGCACAAGTAGGAAGCTGTGAAGCATGGTACACAGGTTGAAGCTGGCCAAAGGACCATGTACGAAGATGCGAAGAGGCCTGGAGTGACATTCATAGAGAACAATGGGTACACAGATTTGTTGATTCGTTGGATACCACCCCAATTAACTGGTACCTTCAAGCAGAGTTGTGCCTTGTCACTTTAGAATGGGAAGGTATGACCCCGAATTTTATAACCATTTTTTTGTTTGATAGTGAATTTCCTTCTGTAGATCAAGCACTATAGATGGTGAGACATAAAGTATTTGAGGAGGCATCTGGCCTCCCTTTGGAGAAAAAAGAGGATGAATGGGCTGTGCCCCTCCAGAAACTATAGACCTGGTACAACATTAATGTCGACGAAGACGATGACCCGAGGAAGGTGAAGATCGCAGAAATCGAAGGTCAGAGAGATGTAGAAGGACCAGGAGTTGAACTTCCATTCATTGGACAGCTAATAAAGATAAAGAAAGTCAATATCAGGACAGAGGAAACACCAAATATTGCCAATGTCAGAGATTACTGGGACACTGCTACCATTGACAAAATCACATAATTATTGCATGAGTATCAGGACTTGTTCCCGACCAAGTTCACTGATATGAAGGGAATCAAAGGACCTATGGGAGAAATGAGAATACCTTTGAAACCAAATGTGAAGCCAATCAAGCAAAGACTCTATAGATTGAACCCGAAATATAAGGAAAAAGTGAAGATTGAGCTCAACAAAATGCTGGAAGCAGGGATTATTGAACCTATCAAAGAGTCGGAATGGATTAGCCCCATGGTCATGAAAGATAAGAAGACAGGTGAGATCGGGATTTGTGTAGATATTAGGAAGATAAATGATGCTTGTATACATGATTATTTCCCTACACCTTTCATGGACGAAGTACTCGATAACGTGGGAGGCCAAGAAATATATTCTTTTACATATGGGTTTTCAGGATACCATCAGATCCACATTGGCAAGGAGGACCGTCATAAGACCATGTTTGCCACAGAGTGGGGATCCTACCTGTTAGCTCCCAAAATGAACCCGTCCCTATGGTCACATTTTGTGGTGGATAGCATGGCTATTGATAGTTTTCTCAATTGATTTTGAGTTTTTCTAGCTGCAAGAATTAGGTTTTGATTTTTGTCTTAGAAATAAGATAACCCATAAAAGTCTTCTTTTCAAAATTTTCATAAAATGTTTTTAGCAGCTAACATGTGTTTAAAAGATGAGCATTAGCTGGTGAAAGTGGCGACTTTCAATAGCTAAGAAGCATCCCTCATAGGTCCATGCACTGGTGAAAGTGACGACTTTTATACATCCAAAGAAGCATTGTCACGAGTTGTATGCTGGTGAAAGTGATGACTTTCAACAGCTAAGGGGCGTTTTTCACGGGCCGTTGGCTGGAGAAAGCGGGAATCACGTGCGTTTATCCACGTTTCAAAATAAAATCATGATGCGATCAACTCATGCCATGCAATGAAGAAAGAAATGCTGGTGAAAGTGGGTAATCATTTAAACTCGAGTTCCACGTCCAAGTCGGATTACAAATCGGATCCGATTCAGAAACTCACGCTCCACACTCATGGCGTCGGAAATGGCAAATCCGAATCCATTATCGCAGGGATGAGAGATGTACTATCGGGCTGACAACATCAAATCGGTTCAATTTTGGATACTCTTTGGCTATTGTACTAAGAAACTTATGTTTCAATACATAATCAGTCTTCTTTTGTTGTTAATGACATATTTCTTCATCTATTCCATGTTCTGTACTTTATTTCAGTTTAGCTAAGCTATTAGGAACTGTCATCTTCTTAATTAGCTCATGAACTTGAACTAAAGGAATTCTTGCTGGCTTGTATGATCCTATACACTATTGTACTTGATTATCTAGATCAGTTTTCTCCATACCTTTTGATATTACTCTGTCTGTCCATTGATTCCTAAAAGAACTGTTTCATTCGATTGCATTGTGAGTTGTCTTCTCATTAGTTAATATCTATTAGCCCATTGATCCACACTTTCATTATTCATGATTTATTAAGTTACCAAGCATCCATAGCCTACAACCCTAAGGAGTTTCTTGGAGTGATAACACTACCAATATACAGTAATTCCATTTGGACTGAAGAATGCCCCAACCATCTTTTCCAGGGTGGTGGTTGAAGCATTCAAAGAATTTTTACATAAGTTTTTAGAAGCATACTTTGATGACTGGATTTTTTTTAGTTTGTTGAAAAATCATATTGAATGTCTAAGGATAATGCTGGATAAATGCAGACAGTGTCAAATTGCTTTGAATTTGAAGAAGTGCATCTTATTTTCACCATTTGGAGTATTATTAGGTCATATTGTATGCAAGGAAGGATTGTTGGTGGATCCATCCAAAATCGCAATTATAGATGATTTACCACCACCTACATCAGTCAAACAACTGCGCACTGCGCTATGACATATTGGCTATTACAGGAAATTTATCAAAGGATATGCTCAGATTACTGCACCAATAGAGAAGTTATTAAAGAAGGACTATCAGTTTGGTTGGACAAACGAATGCCAACAGAGCTTTGACACACTAAAACAAAAGATGGTCACTATGCCTATTCTAGTCTTTCCCAACTAGAGAAAGGCATTTCATGTGCATGTTGATGCTTCTTCTATTGCATTAGAAGAAATACTGGGACAACAAGGAGAAGGGGACATTGATCATCCATTAGCATTTGCCAGCATAAATCTCTCCACAGCTGAAATTAATTACACTACTACAGAGAGAGAGGGACTAGCCATGGTGTATGCATTTCTAAAATTCTGTCACAACTTGCTGGGAGGACACTTTAAAATGTTTACTGATCACTATGCACTAAAATACCTAGTCAACAAACCAGTGTTGGGGGGGAGAATATTAAGATGGCTTCTCCTATTTCAAGAATATGATTTTGAGATCATAGTTAAGCTAGGAAGAATGAATAAGGGCCTAGACCACCTGTCGAAGTTGGAGCATGGAGAAGAGCCTACCAGTTTGGAGGACACACTACCGGATGCACAACTTCTCACCATTATAAATATTGATGACCACTTCACAGACATAGTCCATTTCTTGTCAACAGGAATAGCTCCAACCGAATACACAATTCCACAGAAGAAACAACTAGTGGTGCACGTTGCAGATTTTTCACTGATAGTTGGTCAGCTATATAAAATGGGACCTGATGAGATCCTAAGAAGATGTGTGATGGAGGTAGAATGCCCTATGATCCTCGAAGAAGCTTATGAAGGAATTGCAGGAGGAAATTATGCAGAAAAAGCAACTGCACAGAAGGTTTTGCGAGCTGGATTTTGGTGGCCTACATTACACAGAGATGCTAAAGAATATACCAGAGCATGCGATGTATGCCAGGGAGTTGGAAAACCATCCCAAATAGATGATATGCCATTAGCACCGCAGATGACCCTACAAGCATTTGAAAAATTGGCCATTGACTTCGTGGGACCTATAAACCCACCAGGAAAGCACATAGGAGCAAGATATATTATCACTGCGACAAAATACCTGACTAGATGGGCCGAAGCAAGAGCAGTCAAGGACTGTATTGCAACTACAACTATGCATTTTATATTTGATGACATAATAACCAGGTTTGGATGCCCTAAGGTCCTTATGAGTGATCAAGGTACACACTTCATCAATAAGATAATTGAAGCCTTGAATGAAGAATTTGCAGTCCACCATCAGAAGAGTACACCTTATCATCCACAAGAAAATGGAATGGTTGAAGCATTCAACAAGATCTTGGAGACAACATTGAGAAATATTTGCAGTGTGAACAGGGATGACTGGGATTTAAGAGTACCAGTAGTACACTGGGCTTATAGAACAACTTACAAGAACTTAACAATGCAAACCCCTTTCAAGTTCGTTTATGGTCTTGAAGTTGTTGTCCCAATGGAGTACTTGGTACTAAGATTAAGAATTGTTGCATTTATAGACATGGATGATACTGGTGCCATTCATGAGAGGCTAGCATAGTTGGTCAAACTAGAAGAAGACAGATTCATGGCAGTCTTCCATCAACAAATTCAGAAGGAACGAGAAAAGGCCTATCATGACAGACACGTCAAGAAGAAGATATTCAGGAAAGGTGATTTAGTCCTGCTATATGAAAGTAAGTTTATAAAACACCCTGGGAAGTTCAGAACACATTGGCTCAGACCATATGAGATTGCCTATGTTACATAAGGAGGAGCTGCGTAGATGAAGACATTGAAAGGAGATTGGAAGGAAGGCTTGGTGAATGGGAGTCGGTTGAAGTTGTACTATGAAAACCATTCGCCTCATAAATATCAGTAGAATCAAGAAGACAAGGGTCTAGGTACTAGGTGCAGTTGAAATTGGGTACGAGACATAGAAAAGATAGTTCGCACAAGGATGGAAAGGAGGCATAAAGTAGAAAGCAAGGGCTGCAGTCCACAGTTGAAAGTTGAAGTAAAACAAGAGGATCAGATCTCAAGTGCCTTGGGACAAGTCACATGTGATTGTTGGGGGCCTGTTGGCCCTTGGTTATGGAAGGAAGCAAATAACGAGGAAGAAAAGGTAAAAATTGAGCTTCACGAGAGACACAGTGACTGTCACTGGGTCGAAGTGAACAAAAGAACAGAAAAGATGGAGCGAAGTGCGGAAAGGCAATCCGTTCGATGAGGAGATCGAGGATGAAAAATCAACAAGGAAGATGGACCGAGGATGACTTAGGAACTGGAAAAAGGAAGCATTAGATGCCTTGGAGCATAGCGAGATAAATAAGGAAAGACAGGTTGGCGAAGCCTGAAAAGAATGGGTCAAGTTGACCTAGGGATGTAGACACCTAGGGTTTTGGTAATTAGGGTTTTGACACTTAGGTTTTGACCTGAGGCTGTCGGTGAGGGATTCTAATGTGTAAATAGAGGTCGAGAGGACCTAGGTTGGGTGGGTACGGTAGATGAGTCTTGTTATTGGTCATTGTTCATTGGGAGAATATTGTATTATGGGTGAGAGAAGTGCTGAGAGAGAGAGCCCTCTGGTATTGTGAGATCTTCAGTTGGGTACGAAGATGAAGTCCTATAGTTGGGTGCACAGGAAGGGAGAGAGAAAGAGAGACGGAAAGAGAGGATCTGTTGGCCAAGAGCGTAGATCATAACTGTAATATTTATCTTAAAATATCATAAGCACAGTTCTGTGGACGTATCCCTAAAGAGAGCGTGAGCCACGTACATTTGTTGTTGTGTGTGTGATTGATGTTTCAATCTTTGATGTTGTTATATTGTTATCTACATTATTGTATTAGATCAGATCTATAGCTGTGAAGGATAGATCTAGCTAGTTGAATGATAGATGCATGTTATGTTGTTGTTGTAATAAGAACCACTTGATATTCCCCTGGTTGTATACATCTATGTCCTGCAACCCCCTCATAGCTGCTCCAGGTGAGATTGCATCTACTTCACAGGTGTTGTCGAAAGGGTCAGTAGCTAGGGCTTGTTGGTGCACTCTTGGAGCTAAACCCTGGGTCTGCCCCTGTGCCAACAACCTTGTTTTAAAATAATGTTCCCTAGGTAATGGATCTGTTCTTGGTAAAAATAAAATTTACTCAGCTTGACATACAACTGATGTTCTCTCAGCACTTGCAATACCAGCCTTAGGTGATGTTCATGCTCTTGTTCATACTTAGAATAGACAAGTATGTCATCCAGTAATACTATGACAAACTTATCCAAATAATCTATGAGTATTCCATTCATTAAGCACATAAATATAGCTGATGCATTGGTCAGTTCAAATGACACCACTAAAAATTCATGATGCCCATACCTGGTTCTAAAGGATGTCTTATTGATGTCTTCTTCTTTGATTCTTACTTGATGGTACCCTGATCTCAATTATATCTTTGAAAATATATTTTCTCCTCTTAGATTATCAAGGAGGTAATCAATTGTTTGTAGAGGGTACTTTTTCTTTATAGTGGACTTATTCAACTGTCGAAAGTTAATACACAACCAAAAAGTTCCATCCTTCTTTTTGACAAAGAGTACTGGTGCTCCCCAAGGTGAAACACTTGGAGGTATGTATCCTTTCATCAACAATTGTTCCAACTACATTTGTAATTCTTTCAACTCTAGTGTACTCATTCTGTAAGGTATTTTTGATACTGGGGCAGCTTCTAGAACCAAATAAATAGATAAATATATCTCCCTCTTTGGTGGAAACCATGGTATTTCTTGGAATACATCTTCAAATTCTTGTAGTAATGAAAATTCCTTAAGGCTTGGCCCCTTTGTATTTTTTGGCTCCTCTGCATGGGATGCATAGAATTGACATCCTTTCTGAAACACCTCTTCAGTTGTAAAGATGAAATATCTCATATAGATATGGGTCTTGGAACTCCTCCCATAATGCTCTATTTTCCATCTCCATCAAGACGTGTAAATGTCTTGCTATGAAAATCTAGGACAACATGATGCTTGTCCAACCAATCCATTCCAATTAGAATATCATAAGAACCCATTGGTATGATATTTATATCAACATTAGTATTCACACCATTAAGACTTATGGAACGAACTATGACCATATCATGGATTATCCTTTTAGTTCTAGTGGCTAGTTGGACCAAACTTGATTTTCCAAGATTACTTTTCTCCAGATGTAATCTATCCACTATTTTAGAATCAAGGTAACAATGAATTTCTCCTGAATCAATTAAAATAACAATAGGATGATTTATGATCTTACCTTCCACCTCGATCATATTGGATTGGCACTCTACTTATCAATCATCTAAGGATGCATAAATCCTTCCCATGTGTTCTACTGTTGTAGCCTCTTGGATGTGGTGCACAGTATTCACTATGTCCTTTACATGTCAGTAATGTTTGTACAGGTAATCTTCTTTGCATCCCGAACATTGGTTTGATGGTCTTCCACTTTTTCCCAAGCAAGATTCTTTCTTGGATTCATCCTTAGCATAATCGTCTTGTTGATTTTTATTAGGGATATTTCAATTGAAAAGAGGTTTGAATCCCTTCTTCCTCTGATCATAATTCTCCTTATTCTTATCCTTCCAAGACTTCTGCATGTATTCTCTTCCCTTGCCTTCCTCATATAGGTATTTATCCTTCCTGATGGTCTCATTCAAGTTCTTGGGTTCATCATACTCAATAGTTTCCTTATAAAAGGATGGAATCCCACTCAAAAACATTTGTACTTTCACCTTCTCATCTTTTATTAACCACACATACTTTAGCAGTCCCATGGACTTCTTTTCATATTCTGCCATAGTCATGTTGCCCATCCTAAGTTCAAAGAACTCTTTTATTTTCATGTCATAGAAGTGTTATGAAAGGTAATCCTTTTGAAAATATTTCTTCAACTTCTTCCAAGTGATCCTACTTTCATTAATATGCTCAACTTGCTTCAGCTGGTCCCACCACATTGTAGGTTTCCCGTGTAATTGGTAGGTGGAACTTTTGGCTTCTATGTTTGGTGAATAGTTATGCAATTGAAAATATCACCTGAGTCCAAGAAACCATGCCTCAACATCTTCGTCCCTTTCCCTTTCACCATCAAAGAATGGTGGCTTAAGCTTCCTCAACTCTCCTTGCAAACTCTCCACTTCATTCCTTCTTCTTTGGTTCCTAATAGGAGACACTGTTGGATTTCTTATGGAATCATCAGATGCATAAAATATCCTTGATGAATAGGGAGGTGAGTGATGTATATGATTTAATATAACACTTATTGAATAACTAGTTCTTTCGCGGTCATCTCTTCTTCCATGACATATTCCCTCTTCCTCCTATTTTGAATTTGATCCATTCTTTGTTTGCCTCTGCAACTAATTTAAGCTCTGCATCACTTGAGCATTTATTTGATTTTGTTCTCTCAATAGCCTCTCATTTTCCGCTTTGTAAATTTTCATTTCTTTTTGTAGGCTTCTCATAGTCTCTATAATTGTTTCTTGCTCTCTTATGGAATTGTGTCCATCGGATTCTTTCTTTGCATTACCAACACTGATATTTTGAACTTTGTCCTCTTTATCATGGTTGGATGCTTCCTTTCCTTATTCCTTTTCTCAAATACACATTATTATACTGAAATGATAAGCTTACACTGCCCTAACTTTTCAAAATGTGCAAGAAACCATTTTTTTAGGGTTATTATAAACATAATTAATTGTCAAACATTGCTACGGGTCTTTTTTTCTTCTCAATTCATGAAGAAAAAAAATATATCAGTCTTCACAACATAATTGTTCTTTGTTATTTTTCTCAGAATCCTCTGTCCCAAAGGATGAAATCTCGCTTCAAATCGATATCAGAGCTTAAAATTAGGGCTCCCTGAAACAAAAACCACTTTGATCACCCTTAGTTGATACATAAATCAAAATCTTCCCAGGCGCCTCCTTCAAACCATGCCCCTAGGTGACCACGGGCTTAGTCCTTCCTTAGCGCCTTGCTCCATCTTCTTCCACATGAGAGCTTATGAAAACAACATAACCAAGGGAAGGGTTACCTTGCAAGCCATTTTTACCTTATCATGAGACCAACGTTGGGACCAAGTCCTCAAGACTTCGGCCTTCGACTGTTCTTCGTTTTCAATATCCAATTTCTCCTGGAGATACACTTCGTCGAAGTCTTCACTACAACAAAAAAATTGGACGGTCAATACTTGATATCCCATTGAATGGATGACCCCATCCCCAGCTGGAGGCTTCAATGAAAATCAATGGTTGCAACTTAATCAATTTGTTGATATGTACGACTCTCTATAAATTCGGAAATCCAGTGCTCCAGGGCTCTGAGACATTCATTTCTTGTGTCTTTTAATTTCCTCAGAGTGAAAATACTCTAAAGCACTTACCCTACTCCTCCCGATCGATCCAATAGTTGAGAGAGGTCTTGTAGGGATCCCATATCAACGTTCTGTGTGCCTTCATGACTTCGGGCTTTGACACTTCTCACTGACAGAAAATTAGACACCCCAGAGTCACATACTCCTGGAGATGACATGACACACTGACGTCACCTAGGGTTATGCTCACTAAAAAATGGATAGATCGGGGTCCAAAAGGTGTTGAATCCAGGTGACACATTTCCCCACACACCCCCTTGCCACTTGGCACAAGTCATATCCTCAATCAAATGAACAATCCACACTTTGCTCCCTGATCTCCGGTTGAGATCAAATTCGGTACTCTGAGACTCTGGGCTTGGGAAGGTTCCCTCCTCCAACACATGCTACCTTTCAAATAGCCAAATGCCAAACTAAAATAGATGGCTCACACTCCTCCCAGAACCAATCACTGTGATTAACTCCGGGCTTCGGGGCTTCTCACTTCAAATGACCCCCACACTCCTGAACTATCAAATTTTGAAGTGGTGAGGTTATGAAGCTCTGAAACATCGCTATCCTTCCACCCTCGCTATATCTAACAAACCACAACATTCCTGAAGTCCTCCCCTCAATGTAACGGTCGATGGGCATTCTGGGACTTTGGCTCTCCGGGGCTCCAAGTTGTAACAATTCATCAAATTTTAAAACTCTCGAAGTGAAAAATCATGAAGTGGTCAATGCCGGTTGACCATGACCTATGTCAAATATCCATACATTCCTCCCATCATATGGGACGAATAATGGGGATTCGTGACTCCAGACTTCAACAATTGAGGATTTTCCTGCTTACTAAGATCGTTGAAGCGACGAAGTTTCGAAGTTATTCCTTTCCTTCTAGTCTTCTATCGAAAACTGACGATAGATCAACCATATCTGATGAATGGGACTTAATTCTTACCCAAAATCATGTTTGCCTCCATCGTACAGCCCATGTTCACCCACCTTTTGATCCGATGGTCCAGATCTCCCTCAATCCCACACTGGTGATCACTCCCGAATTCAAAAGGAATGGTCATGACTGCATGATTCTTTACCAAAGATATATGACGTTCCGGCTACCACACAATCTCTCCAACACCATTTATCCTAAGCTTCCCAATTTAAGGTGTACTTGATCTTACCCACAAGATCTTTTGTAATAGATACCACCCATTCCGGCCCGATGTTTCAACTTGTGGCTCTTATACAAATCTGTAACGTGCCCAACCACCCACAGGCTGGGATATGCTACTTAATCCAACTGCAAAACACCCATCCACTCGTAGAAGAGGCACATTCTAGTCCAGGGACTAACTTCATATTTACTTATCTCAATTCAAATCACATCTAAGTTAATTAAGAGACATGAAAACCACATGCAGAAATAAAGATTCATGCCACAACATAAACTAAGCCATGCACAATGATAACCAACAAGCATGGCATATTCTAAATATTGAATTCAAATATAAATAAATACACAACGGAATAAATCATATAGAGGTAAATAACCATAACAGAGAGAACTTGTCTTTTTTGAACACAATACACCAACTAGTTGCAGACCAAGGACATTCCACCCAACCATGGTCATTGTTGTTCCAAGTATCAACAATAGTGTCATCCCCGAGCCAACGCTATGTGTCCACAAGGATAGATTCCAGGGTGTCACTCAGATTCCCAAGCTAGTCAACCCTCATGCTCTCACATGCCTTTCAAAACTCACAATAATCCAAAGTACACCAATTCTCTTCTACTGAGTCTGCACAACCCAAGAAAATGGACCCCATTTTGTGCTACACAGTCCCTCAGGATGTCCATCTCTTCCAGGGCTCCAATGCTTCTGGTCAAGAATATCCCTACTAGGACTCTCACGACTCGCATTTATTATTTAACCAAAATGTGGGCCAAGGAATCATAGACATGCAGGCATCGACTCCTAGTTGGATTACACCAAGAACCTATACAACCAACGACTATGGATTTTCTCAACAATTTGGTTTCCTTCCCCAATCAACTCTCAAATTAGATGGGATGAGTAGGTGAAGCAATGAATGGATAACATAAAAGAAATGAAAGGTGTGATCATTGAGTAATTGAGTGAGTGAGTGAATATGAAGCAACCAGACAAAGAGAGACACCCCCAAATGGACCAAGGACGGGTTTATGCAATTCTTTGGAATTATGGAGCCACTTGGCCTCCCCACCAATAAACTCATGTAACTATTTATTCTCCATTAAAACAAAATTGGTAAATAAAGTCTAAGGTAAATACTTAGCCGCTCAAGCCCCCTCTCTTTTGGAATCATATCCCCCTATAAATCTTTCCATTGTATGTCTAGCAACCAACGATGCGTTTTATATTAATAATGATAAAAAAATTACATTTCCTAGGCACATTGGCCTCTTAATAATTGCTTAGGCACTGTGGCCTTTCATAACCTAACAAAATACAATATTTAATAAGAGATTCAAAACCGAGGTATTACATGTATTTATACACCTATTATGTTAATGTCAATCCACTGCCAAGCACATAAAGTGTCGAGCTATCCTTTCTCTCATCCCTAGTTGGTTAGTGGTATCAAATCTAACGTAGTTAACTCCAAGAGTGTTTCTCATATTTTGTAGAAAATTCCCTCTCCCATATTTTCCTTTGTAGTATGATTTTATGGTCGATTCTCTCTGCTATATTCCCTGACTGAATCTTTGCGCATTAAGTTTACATGGCGAGAGTAAACCCTATTCTCTGTGGTTCCCTGACATTAGTGTTTTTCAACCTCCTCCAACTAATTCACGCATTGCTCCCATCGACTCTCCAACCCGTTTCTTTCCATCATTGACTCAACCACTCATCCAAAAACCTTGATTTCTTTCTTAGATTCTCATTGCGATTGTTTTTACCTTCCCTATGTGATCAAAATTCTATGTCCATCGTTGCATGTTTACCTCGACTTCCAAAACACACACTTCTTCTACAATAAATTCATTTCAAGACTAAATTGCACGCCCTCATGATGGACCACTATTTATCTTCAATCTTCCCTCGACTCACACAATCACTCATCCTCAGGTTTCTAACTTGATTCTCATGACATCGACTTCCTCTCAACCTCACAATCCACACTCATTGTCATTTGAATTACCATTGATAATCTCAACCTTAGCTCTACCTCCATCAACTATTCGTTTCATGCCCCCGTTCATTGGAAGCACCAACTTCCTTTGTTTTCCAGCTGTAATTGGAAGGAGGCTCCAACCCCCTAGCTTCTCAGGCTAGAACCTAAGGGAAGCTCCAACTGCCCAAATCTTTGGCTACAACCAGAAGGAGGCTACAACCCCCAATGTTCTCTGGCTACAACCGAAAGGTGGCTACAACCACCTGTCCTTGCCCCATCCTGCCACCCTGAAGTAGAAATAGAATGATGGAACCACTGTCACACTATCAATGTGAGATATACTGCTATAAACCTGTACCAATAAGTCTGAACCATGCATCAACCTGTACCTCAACTTGTAATCAACCTATAATCAACCTGTACCATAAACAAGTGCATCAACCATGAACCTACCTGTAATCAACCTGTACCATAAACAATTGCATCAAACATGCACCAACCTGCACCATAAATAATTTAATCAACCATGCACCAACCTGTAATTAACCTATACCATAACCAAGTACATCCAATCATGTTTCAACTACTCATAAACTATGAATCATCAATATTTATCAACATCATCAACTATACACTTCATGTATGTGTCAACTCATCAACTACTTGTCTCAACCATGTACTCAACATGTACCTCAACCAAAAGCCCTCATCAGTTTCATCATCCAAATCTGATTTGTAGCTCTATAATAGATCTAGTGTATATGATCACATTCTTGCAAACCTTCCTTAACTTTTAAAAACAAGAGACTAGCATTTTCATCAAACTTTTCTTAAGTCTCACATGCCTAGTTTTGGATTAGTCAACAACCCTAACTTGAAGTAATCATAACTTTCAACCTGTAATGTGTAAATATCTTAAACTGATACACAATTTTCTTCACTGTGTTTTATGCAATTCCTCCAAGTGGAACTACTTGGAACCTCTTAGAAAAGGAGTTATAGAAAAGAGGACATACCATGTTGAATTCTGGTTTATTCTAGAGAGCGACCTTGTAGAGCATGCCCCACAAAAAATATTAGATGAAATGATCTGAAACTCTTACAAAAAATACTAAAGACTGTACCCTAACCAAAAAATTTGTTCTCACTGAATTTGGATCTGTTATGAAGAAGTTATGACATTTTTACCCAAAACAACTGATTTTGACTAGTTTCAGGACTGGACACAAACCCTATTTTCCACAGAGTGTAACTCCCAAAATACAATGACCCACAGATGAATTTTTAACCACAGATACTTGGATATGTTTTCTCACTTTCATAGCAATTTCAATATCTGAATCATTATAGAAAAAAAGTTATAGCGAAAATGGTGAGATGACCTGAAAATAACATACCTTAGAAAGCACCATCAAACAAATTTATCCTTCCTTACATTTCAGCCTTGTTTTCTTCACTTTCCTCAGAATTTCAGCTTAGATATCATTTGTAAACCTCAGACACCTATAGATATTCAATATTCTAAAGTTTTATTCAAATGAGAGAGCCCCGCCTCTTATTTATACTCTCCAAGTAGCTTCCTTAAAAACATCTTCTAGGTCACTTGGACCCACTTTCCTTATTTTAGGGTTGGGTCCACTTCTAATTTCTCCATTAAAATTATTATTGAAACAATTTATTTTGTATTCACTTTGAATTATAATACACTCATCACTTCACTTTATTATTTACCTTT
>SNQJ01S0158078.1:0-22052 GCA_010110895.2 Picea sitchensis
AACTACTTGTCTCAACCATGTACTCAACATGTAACTCAACCAAAATCCCTCATCAATTTCATCATCCAAATATGATTTGTAGATCTGTAATAGACCCAGTGTATATGATCACATTCCTGTAAACCTTCCTTAACTTTAAAAACAAGAGACTAGCATTTTCATCAAACTTTTCTTTATTCTCACATGCCTAGTTTTGGATTAGTCAACAACCCTAACTTGAAGTAATCATAACTTTGAACCTGTAATGTATAAAGATCTGAAACTAATACTGTTTCAGGATAAATCCATGAGTGCGGACACAAACCGATCTCCCTAGATCCACCTGGATCTAGAACAAAACAAGACAGAATAATACTCTTTCCCTAGATCTAGACTATTGAATGAACTAAGAGGCAAGGATCATGAACATACCTTATAAACGCTTCCCTGGGTCTCTGTTGTTCCAAGCTTCGCTCCAACGCTCTTGTGCCATTCAGATTACAACAGTACAAACCAATCGAAGTGAAGGCAGATTAATATATTCAATAGCTAATCTATACATATGATCAAGGAGTTATGTAATAAAGTGATATTAGCTTTATGGGAAAGAGACATATTACTGTATTAAATTAAATATGAAAATCGTATGAGTTATGTAATAAAGTGATATTAGCTTTATGGAAAAGAGACATATTATCGCAGATTAAATTAAATATGAAAGAGAGATTACAACCCAAGCCTTGATGCTGCTCTGCATGTCCCTTCCAATTCTGTCCTTCTGCCTCTCACACAATTTTGCTCCAAGGATTCTGAGACCATAGATCCTGATAGCTACCACAATCTATCTTGACAAGCAAATCTCAAAGCCACTCCCAACTTCAAGCTAATAATTCCAAGCCAACCAAAAGCTAACTTCTCGTGAGAACTCCTCTCCTTTATAAGTTGAAGAAGATAAGGTGAGAGGGGTTAGGATGATCCCACTAAATCATGAAAAATGAGTAAGATCCAAAACCATTCGATGCCACCCACTATAGAAGCTCCTTCTATAAGATTCAATAAAATGCTCATTTTTCCCATGTACCGGAATTTCCGCATCAAGTGCAACCCAAGAATGGGTCATTCTTGAACTTCACATAGGTAAACTCAAGCGAATGGGTCAGCTCCACCTCGCTTATATAGCAACCTCGTTTAACACCTCGCATTCTGCCAGGTGCAACCCACGAATGGGTCATTCTCACACTCGCCTATATAGAAACTCCTCGAATCTCCTTTTATAAGGTTTTACATTAGAAAAGCAATTTCTTTTCTTCGAGAAGCTCTTTTCCTTCTCTTTAGGAACTGCCATCGAATTCCTCCTAAAGAAACATATAGGTTTACATCATTGTCCATCATAGTGGATGACTAAAATAATGTAACAACATACAATGTTCTTCAAGCAGGTTTTGTGTAATTCCTCCAAGTATCACTACTTGAACCTCTCTTTAAAAGGAGTTATAGCAAAACCTGCATACCTTGTTGACTCGCTTATTCTAGAGGTATTTAATTCTAGAGAGAATGCCCACAAAATGTTTGATGAAATGCTCTTAAAAATATTACATAAAAATACTCACGGATCAGACTCCTGAACCTCAACACATTTAGTCTCACTAAATTTGTACTTTATGAATAAGTTAAAGCCGCTTTTACCCCAAACACCCTGATGTTTGACTAGTTTCAGACTCACACAAACCCTATTTTTCACAGAGTGTAACCCAAAAATACAACGGACCCACAAGATGAATTTTAATCATATAGGTACTTGGATATGTTTTGCACTTGCATAGCAATTCTTAGATCCGAATCATTATAGAAAACAATGCTGGAAGATTGGTTGTTGTCATTGATGTCAACCCTAGTCATGGCCTTTTGGACCAAGATTGATGAAGTTGGTTGGACATGAAGGATACTGCACATGCAGATACAACACCCAGGATGGATAGTATACATCATTCTTCTTCCAGTGGTATGTGGTTACGTCATGTGGATCCTGCTGGTTGAGGAGAAAATGAATTTTAAAGATGACAAAGTGAATTCAAGCAATGTAGGCCCTCAAGAAGACACTAAAAGAAAAGAATCTGGCAAAATAGTTAGGGTCACCCTAATGTTAAAAGGAAGACATAAATGGTATAAATAAAATCATTATACATCCATTTTGATACAAGTCTAATTAGAGAGAAGAAGAAGCAAAGAAGGCCGGGATTTCAAGGGAGGATGAAGTCTTTGGTGATGTGTCTCTAAGGTATGTTATTTTCAGTCATTCACCATTTTTTCCATAACTTTTCAGGAAACGTATCTTATTTTATTAAATCAGATATGGTAGTAGAAGAGACACGGCACCTCTGGTGAAAATTTCAGCCTTGATTCACTATAATTATGGAGATATACTGTATGGGTTTGTTACCAAACTCGAACTAGTCAAAAAATTGTGTGTTCCTCGGTGAAATACCTATAACTTTTTCATACAGACTAAATTAAGTGGGACTACTTCCATTGGAAAGAGTACTGGATCAGAAGTTTCTTGAAAGCAGTTTCAGACCAGATGTTAAATATTGTTTGGGCATGTTGTACAAGTCGGGTATTCTAAACAATTTAATTGAAACAATTCTTGGCTTATCTCTCATATGGTCAGTATAGGCAAGGATAGAGTTCAAATATCTCTTGATATTGGAGATTTGTATCTTCTTCTTGGAGGTTTATCCTCCCTTTACATTTTGGAAGTCAGAGTTACCTTGAAAGTCATTACTTCCTTTGAAAAAACCATTTATTCTCATATATATCAGGTACGGCGTGTTTTGTGGTGTATTGTTGTAACTCTATACTATTGTTCATTTCATTGATATAATTGAATGGTTTAAGCATAAGTTGATTTTTTAAATTGTACTTGATAAAATTAAACCTCCAAGTCAAAATTGGTATCGTGAGCCGGTTACTCTGAGTACAGCTTTTAACCACTAGAAGGAAGATCATAATAAGAAATGGAAGACAAAATCCCAATGGGATTCCACCATTTGATGGAAGCAATTTTGAATAATTGAAACAGAATGGAAACTTACTTGGTGAAAACCCTTGGGGCAAGATGGTTTCTGGATCTCAAATGAGCTAGATATAATGTGCTTCAAGAAACCAAAGACCGCAATGTAAGGAAGAAAAAGGAACAATAAACTGGGTGGATACCATCCTAGATGGATTGACAGATTCCAAGAAACTAAGGTGGGATTCATGTGCATCAGCAAAATATCTTTGGGACAATTTACAAGAACTTTATGTAAGGGAAGAAGTGGAAGAAGAAGGAATATTGAAGATGATTACAACATCTCGATTTCAAAGAAGAAAATAGAGGTCATTTTGTTTAATTAGGAAGGAGTAGGGTCATGTTGAATTTGAATGTCTCATCCAAGGATTGAAAGAAGTGACATCAAGAAGCAAAGAAAGTCCAATGAAGAAGAAGAAAACTATAAAGAAAAAAATTATTCAACAAGAAGATGGAGAATCTCAAACAATTGAAGCATGTTGAGATTGAAAATAGCAAGCTCAAAGACACGCTAAAGAAAACTAAGAAGTGAATTGGTTAGTTGTGAAAAGAAAGTTGTAAGCTTAAAGAAACAATTAGAAGATCTCGAACTCCAGAGAAGAAACCATTTCCTTGAAAACTCTACTTGAAGAAGCAAGAATAGCAGAAGTAAAGAAATTCCAAATGATAAAGAGTAGTAAGATTTCAGAGAAACTTGAACAAGAAGGTCTCATTGAGGAAGAGCTAAGAAACTCTCAAGTGCCAAAAAGACTTAACATCTTTGGATGCATGGGTGAAACTTCACAAAGAAGATGCAAATAACAACAAGCAGTTGGAAGAAAGAGCTACACAGACAAGATGAGAAGTGGACCAGAAAGAAAGGAATGATTACAAAAGAGATGAATAATATCCAAGAAGACTCCTACCTTCGTGAATCAAAGAAGCTCCAATCAAGATGAAGGAAACTACAGAAGAATATATCATGGAACCCGTGATGGACCACATCACAAAGAAGTCCACTTTACTCCAAGGTATCAAAATTTTCTTTCTTGGTCATTGTTAATGGCAAAAATTTTAACATAAGGCAGTTAATTGCATAATCAATGAAAGAAACAAATACAAAAGAAAACATGAATGGTGTAAACGTAAGATATGGAAATAATTTTGGATTTGTCAATAGAAGTTATAATTCATTTCCATCTGCTTGATGGACAAGAATATTGTATGCTACAAATACAACTATCTTGGTCACAAAGCACGAAAGATTGCAGGATATATGAATGAAGATGTCCTTATCCATACTGTGGTTGGCATAGTATGGAGAAGGAAAGATTCCAAACAATGAAGATTGCTCTAATAGCATTGACCGAAATGTAAAGAAGAAGATGAATGGTACATGATAAGGATGTCTTCATTACTGATGACCTGGGATCAAGACAAATTCATCATTCAAGAGTAAGTGGAAATGTTTAATTTGGAGATGAATCATCTGCCACAAAATACCTCTGGAGACAGTAGTAGAGCTTGGAAGAAAAAATGTAAAAGAAAAGAATGTTTCATTGGTTGAAGACTTGAATCATAATCTACCTGTTAGTAAAATGTGATCATGATTACACTCTCACGCTGATTCTCAAAATGTAAAATCGTAGGCACAATCCTCAGAAGATTATTGCAGTCGCAACAAGAAGACCGAACAACACATACATCCTAGAGATGGAAGAAGAGAGATCATTGGCCACACACAAAAGGATTCTAAGGAAGAAACGTCCCAAAGACCAAAAAACAAGGATGAAGTATTATTTGAGTGCCACATGTTTAGGGGAGCAACCCCAAAGAAGAAGGTTACCTTTTTCCATTAAAATCGTGGGAGAAGCCATACCCTTTGCCATTGATGTCAAAGGGAGAGAAATGGGATCATGATGATAGGGGAGCATGAGTAAGCACATCAATGACAAGGGGGAGATTGTTGGAAGATTGGTTGTTGTCATTGATGTCAACCCCTAGTCATGGGTTTTGGACCACAAGATTGATGTGAAGTTATTTGGACATGAAGGAAATGCACATGCAGACAAGCCAACACCCATGGATGGATAGTATACATCATGCTCTTTCCTGCATGTGGCACGTCATGTGATCCTCATGGTTGAGGAGAAATGAATTTTGAAGATGTGACAAAGTGAATTGTACATGTAGGCCCCAAGACAATTAAAGAAAAGAATTACAAAATAAGTAGCACGTGCTCTGCCCTAATGTTAAAAGGAAGTGACATAATGGTATAAATAAACATCATTATACATTCATTTGAACAAGTCTAATTTCAGAGAGAAGAAGAAGTAAAAGGGCCGTGGATTTCAAGGAGGATGAAGTCTTTTGGTGAATGATGTGTTCTAAGGTATGTTGCTGTGTCATCTCTACCCATTTTTAAGCACAAATTTTTTCTAGAACGATTCAGATGGTGAAATATCTATGGTATTAAGAATATTCTCAAGGTACCTTTGGTAAAAGTTCAGCTCTTTATTCATTATAATTATGGAGATATACTCAGTGGAATATAGGGTTTGAGACCAAATTCTAAACTGTCAAAAACAGTGTTCCTGCAAAACAATATAACTTTTTCCATACAGACTCAAATGAAGGGAATTCACTTCCATTGAAAGCCATAGTATGGACTTTAGTTTCAAAAGTGCTCAGAATCAGATGTTAAATATTGAGCGTGGGGCATTGCAGATGTCGGTCTTCAATCGCACTGTAAGGAATAAAGTTTTATTATCTCATATATTCTTGGGTATGAAGGGAAAAGGATAGAGAGTTCAAATATCTCTCGATATTGGAGGATTTTATCTCCTCTTGGAGGTTTATCCTCCCTTTAAGATTTTGGAATCAGAGCTACCTTTGGAAGTCATTACTTCCCTTGAACAAAAAACTATTGATAATTCTCATATTGTGCATGGTGTATTGTGGTGTATTGCGTATATCTTATACTCATTGTTCATCGCTTGACATAATTGAAATTGTTTAAGTATAAGTTGATAAAGTTTTAAAATTGTACTTGATACCAATTCACTCCCCCTCTCAGTATCAACAAACAAGTTATAGAGAAATGTGAGATGACCTCAAAAATAACATACCTTAGAAAGCACCACCAAAAAAAATTTATCCTTCCCTGCATTTCAGGGCCTTATTTTCTTAACTTTCCTCCTAATTTCGGCTTAGATATCATTTGTATAAATCATAGAATAATTCACATGTATATATTCAATATTATCAAGTTTGATTCAAATGAGAAATGGCTTCTTATTTATACTCCAAGTAGCTTCCTTTAAAACATCTTCTAGGTCACTTTGGCCCCACTTTTCCTTATTTTAGGGATTTCATCCACTTCTAATTTTCTCCATTAAAATTATTAGTGAAATAATTCTATTTTGTATTCACTTTTGAATTATAATACACCATCACTTCCTTACTATTATTTACCTTTTAAAATCTCTTAAACCACTTTGGATTATTTTGACTTTGGGGCTTCTAGATTATATATGAGGGTCCTCCAATCCTCGTAAAGCCATAACTCTCAAACCGCGGGAGTTATGTGGGATGTTATATACCACCAGAAATTTAATGAAATGTACTATCCATAGAATAGCATTATCTGAAATATATCATAACTCCATATCATTTACCCATCAAACAAACTTGGGTCCATTACCCAAACCTAGGGTCTCCAACTTCTCATGGCCATAACTCTCTAACCGTGAGGAATTATGTGACGTTCCACATACCATCGGAAATAACATGACAAGAACTATCCATATAGGATATTTTCCCTGACAAATTCACTTTCCTTCATCTCATTATTCCACAATTAATCAAGGGTTTTCTTACTCCACAAAGCATCTTCCCGTGAGGGCTTTCACCATATGGGGACCACTTTGGAGTTCATCCATGTTTACTTCTTATCAACCATGAAAAAAAAATAATGAGTCATATTTACATCAAACACTATTGGGTCCATTACCCAAACCTTTGTGCTATGGGTCTTTCTTCAAGGGTTGACATCAATGACAGCCAACCTTAATCAACAGTTTTGGCAGAGGTCCAATATTCCCATAAGGTCGAGAATAACATTAAATGAAAATTGGTTTTATGTTTTCTGATCATTCTCTGGAGCATTGTTTTTAGTACCTTATTGATGGACTCGACTTGACCATTTTCTTAAGGGTAATAGGGAGATGAGTGTTCTTGGTCAAAATGCAATAGAGTAGATAATTTAGTCATCATGTGATTGCAAAAATGTGATCCATGGTGGGTCAAAATGGATTTAGGCACACTTAAACATGTGATGATATGATTGAATATGAACAAGACGACAATCTTGGCGTCATTATAAAAGGTAGGCATGGATTCTGCCCACTTTGTGAAATAATCAACGACCACAATAATGTAATTATGACCAGCGAAGGAAGGAGGTTTACAGGTGGTGAAATCAATGCCCCATTTAGCGAATGGGCCAACTGCAATGATTGGATGTAAAGGAGTGGGGTGACCGTGCATTTTTTTGGAAAATATTTGACAGGGGTGGAATTTTTATACCGTATTAATGCAATCTTTCAAAATTGTAGGCCAAAAATAACTTGTGCATAAAATATTCTAGGCAGTGGCTAACCTAGACAAATGGCCACCACATGCTCCAGAGTGGCAGTCATTTAGGATTCATTCGACTTCAAAATGGATGGCACACCGACGTAATACCATATCTACTCTGCGACGGTAAAGGGTATCGCCAATGATGAGATAGTATGCAACGATGGTCATCTTTAGACAGATTGTGTCGAAAGCGTTGGGTTTGAAGATAAATCAATATGTCTCCATACAAAGGATCAGACGAGTCAATGAGAAACAAATATTCGTTGGGAAATGAATCTTGTAGAACAGATTCATCAAAGGCTTGGGGAAGATCGATCATTAATTCTACAAAAATCAAGGATTTTTTGGATTTTGGGGTGGAGAATTCAAGATCAATTCCTGTAACAAGACAATCCATTTAGAGTATCTCCCTCCCAACATATTCCATGACAAAATATATTGCATTGGGTTCGCATCAAAGACAACAGTGGTGGTTCGGAGTAGTATATAATGTTGGAATTGTTGGACAACGTATACAACTTCCAGCACCAACTTCTCAATGTAGGGATATTGAAGTTCAACACCAACTAAGCCCTTACTGAGATAATAAATAACATGTTCGGTATGTTGATCGTCGATTTGGACTAATACCATTCCAATGGTGGTACCGGAAGTTTCCAAGTATAGGATGAAAAATTTATTGTAATTTGGGGGTTTGAGTAATGGTCTGGATGTAAGATCCTGCTTCAAGTGATTAAAATATCATTAGGAATGTTCATCCCAAATAAAAGGTACACCCTTTTTCAATAATCATATGAAACCTTTGGTGATTTCGACATAATTGGCAACAAAGCGTATAAGGAAGTTTACTTTCGCTTGCAAACTTTGAAGTTGGATTGCGGAGATGGGAGGGGGAGAGTTGATGATTTCATTAACTTTAAGGGGATCAACTCTGATCCCAAACTTGGATACAATGAAACCAAGTAAACTACCAGACTCCATGACAAAAATACATTTGTGTGGATTTAAGTGAATGTTGTAATATCGGTAGCGTACGAAGATTTGGTGTAGGTGATCTACGTGATCAGATCTCTTGGGAGACTGGGTAGGGATATCATCTAAGTAAGGTTGTACAATATGTTTGATGTCATGGAAGGCATAAGACATGGCCCACTAGAATGTTGCACCAACATTTTTAAGACCAAATGGTAACTTTCGATATGAAAAAGTTCCCCATAGGAAGATAAAGGTGATTTTGTGTTGGTCCTTCGTAGTAATTTCGATTTGATTATAGCCAGAGGATCCATCCATAAATGAGAAGACTTAACATTTGGCACAATCATAGATGATTTGAACGATGAAAGGAGTTGAGAAATTGTCTTTAGGATGGGCCTTGCTGAGGCCCCTATAATCAAATCATACTCGGATGGTGCCTTTCTTTTTGTTAACTGGTACGATGTTGGACACCTATTCAGTTAGGGGCACGGGATAAATAAAACCAGCATTCAATAATTTTTGAACTTCTACCTTAATTGTTGCATCTTTCCTTGGATGAACTTGGTGGAGTCCTTGTCGAACTGGACGAGCTCCGAGGTAAGTTTTAATTTCATGGACAACAATTCGTGGGTCGATTCCTGACATATCTTCATAGAACCAGGAGAATATGTCGCAAAATTATTTGAATAGGGCAGTATAATATTTGATTTCTTCAGGGGAACAATATGCACCTATCTGGATGTATTCCACGATCCCGGGTTTAACTAAAATATCGATTGAAATGGTTTTGGAAATATTGCCCAAATTTCCTTCAAACATAATAGGATATGATGTGGAAGGTAAAAGGGATGGATCTTGAATACCAATCAAAGCGAGGTTTTGTATTTGGGTTTCTTTCTTCTCTCCAAAGGATAGGAAGGAGGATCTATGGTGAGAATCTTCCTAAGGCTTATCTTGCAAAGTCATGACTTCCATAATGGCTTCGTTTGAAGGAAGGATGATGTTGAGAAAGTCATGGGACGTTGAAGTATGGTTAACCCAATAGCGAGAGGAAAATTGATCTAGTTCCTCATCCAGTAGGAGACTATAATGAGAATCAGGAGATTCTCATGTTGATTGTATTACTGAATATGCCAACTCTATTGGTGATAGTGGCATGGTGTCTCCATAAGATTCTATAATATATGGGTGAGGGATTACCCAGGGGTCATTGTAACCGATGGGTGTACCAATAACCGCAGAGATCATATTAATGGAGACTGTTGGGGTGATTTATAGTGGGGGAAAGGAAAAAGTCCCCATTAAGGAGGGGTAAAGGCATGCTCTGTTGATTTCACATCTCGAAGAAGACTCTCCTACAAAAGGTACATTTGCATTAGGATTGATTCACACATCTGGTGTACAAAATTCTAGTTGGTCTATAGTGATGATCTTCCTGGCGTAAAACCAGGTGCGACCTAAAATCAAATTGTAGTCGAGTGTGACGTCAATCACCTCGACTTCTACCAAAACGATTTTTCCCACAAGTTCAACTAGTAAGGATGGGAGAATTCCGTGGGGTTTGAATTAATGTCCATCAAAATCTTTATGGATGGTTTTAGATGTGGTATGTTGGGGAGAACCAAGATCTTTCCAACATGTCAAGGACATGATGCATGTTGCAGTGCCTCCATCGAGCACTATTCGAAAAATGTTTTTATTGAGAGACTGACTAGTGATTTGTAATGCTAATTGGTGTGATAGGAAGGATTCATTGCAATTCATGTCAAAGGAAATAACATTGGATTCTGCATGGTCAATTCAACCAATGGATGATAATAAGGATTTACGTTACATAGGGAAGGACTACGGTACTTCCGGCGCTGACATTGCACAAGGGGCTTGGGAAAGATCTTCGACTATACTATAGTGTTGGGCTACTCGAGCTTTAGGATTATGTGTAGTTTGATGAAGTACTCCCTTTGGAGGACATAAGGCAGGTTCGATAGCTGGCTTCTCTAGTGTGAGAGGGACATTAGGTGGGATAGTTGAGGGGGGATCCTTGGGTAAAGAATCGCCTTCCGAAGAATCGTAATTCTTGGCTCTAGTAGATATGGTCATAGATTTAACCATCAAGATATTCATTGATGGGGACTTGGGGTTTCCCCCTAGTGGGGGTGCTTGTGTTTGTGTAACAAGTTGTTGGTGTTGGGGGGGGGAAGGATTTGTTAAAACTGCAGGTGTAGAAGAGGATGTCCTCGCTTGAGATATTGATGAATTTCAGTGAGACAAGGACAATCTTTAGTGAAATGATCCTCTTTACAAATCATGCAGGGATATTTAGCCTTTCATTTTCTCTTTCCCTCAACATTTTTTTCTTGGGTTTTGAGGCCCAACTACTATGAAGATTTCTTATTTTTCTTATTATTATTACCCTTCTTTTTTTCTCTATATTGTTGTGAGTTTTTCAACGCAGTTGATTGCACTGTATTAACCTCGAAGGTTTGGGTAGGGGGCTTACTTGGAGTGTTTCTATGGACAGATGAGTTAGGATTGGTAGCTTTAATTGATTAGCTATGCTTCCCAATCATCTGATCAGTTGTATCTTTGGAAACAAGACTGGTCATACCATCGGCATGGGGTCTAGGTGCAAGTTTGGTTTGATCATTCGACGATCGAGGAGCATTAGGAATCAAGTCGTATAATGTGCCAGATTAAGAGTATACCAAATATAAATACTGGGCTCGACTAATATCTTTTTCCTCGGTAACAATGCCTCCCATGGAAACATCTCGATCTATAGATGGAAAAGGAGACTTTGTGAACCAACCAAATAATAATTGATATGGGATTGTGGCTTTGATTAATCTCCATCGATGCTTCCACTCATGAATGTGATCTGAAATATGGGTGGAAGTTGATTGGAGTAACGAGGTTAAGAGCTCAGTACAGGTCTCATAGTGGATAGGTAATTGAAAGTGTGTCAAAAATTCCATGGAAAGGGAATTAAATTCATTAAAGGAATTACGTAGCAGTTCTATATACCATTTAACTGTTGATTCTATAAGGGTTCGCTGGAAAAGTCATAATAGAATAGAGTCGTCCATCAAGGAGTTTTAAGAACACCATAGATGGAAAGTCATTATGTGATTATTTGGGTATTATCCAGGTTTTCCGTCGAATTTCAAAATGTCTCATGGAATTTTGGCGGGAATGGGGGGCCAAAAAGGGGAATGGTGTATGGGGTCATTACTTAACTGTGAAATATATAGAAAATCTAAAGTTGCCAAGAATGAGAGTTATTTGTTGATGTGTGGAGGTTGGTGATATGGTCCTCCTCCATGGGGAGGTTGTTCTTCTGGAGGTCCTACTCCATAAGGTGGTCCTCTAGGGGGTCCTCCAGGGGGCCCTCCTCCATAGGGTGGTCCTCCAAGAGGTCCTCCTCCATATGGTGGTCCCCCAAGGGGTCCTTCACCATAGGATGGTCTTCCATGACGTCCGCGAACATAGGGTGGTCCCCTAAGGGGTCCTCCTCCATAGGGTGGTCCTCAAGGAGGTCCACCGCAATAGGGTGGTCCTCCTCCATGGGGCAATCATCCAGGGGGTCCGCCACCATAGGGTGGTCCCCCTCCGCCATGGGGTGGTCCTCCTCCTGGTTGAGTGGAAATTGCAAGATTGAAGGATTGATGATGTTGATTTCATACAATATATGTTATTCCTAGTTAAGGGTGGCCTAATAGTAGGTTGGTGGTAGAAGGAATAGTTTGGCCCCATGTTGGTTGTTGTTCGATAGCTGGGTGTTTTCCCCCAGTTGATTGATGCCCCCAGAGCAAGTATGGCCCTGTGGCTAGGGTTTGTCCCCCAATGAGTGGTTTCCTCCAATTGAATAAAGGTTGGCTCTCGATGGGAGGGTATGCCCCAGTTGAAAATGATATGGAAGTTTAGGGTTAGCCCTCGACTAGATGTTGACTAGATATTTTCCCTGAGTACATGAGTTGTCCCTAATGAAAGGTTCACTGATAGATGTTTTTTATCCTAAACCTATTAGCAGACTTCCCTGGGGAGGAAATCCTCTCGTCGAAGGTTGTTGTCCAAAAAGGTTGGGATCACCTCCTAAGAACAACGGGGTAAATAGAGGTTGCCCCCAGTGGGGGTTGTAGAAGGTTGGGTTCCTAAAGGTGGTGGTAAGATGGTTGGGACAACTTGTGATACAGATGTCAATGTCGATGTTTGGGTTGAGACGACATTCAATTGAGCCTATTGTAATGTAGAGTGGATGGGGGAGAGACAAGGGAAATAAGTTTAAAACATCTAGGGGAGGTCAGATGTGGGGGGATGAGGAGCATGTGAAGAGGCATGTGAAGGATCTTGATGCAAGACTTTAAAATCTAAGTCAATAGTTGTATCTAACCGATTGAAATTGTCATGATCAAAGGGTTGTTCAGGGGTTTGGGTAGGGTTGGATGGACCAGAAACCCATGGTGATGTGGTGAATCCTTTTGACTAGTGGATTTGTTGGGATTTAATGTTCATGATGTCTTCGCAAGGTACACATGGTATATGAGGATAATCGGTATCAAGTTCAGGCTCTCCAGAAGATTTTACCTGTATGAGGATGGTACCAAAAGGGTTTTTCAAGGGTGGATTGACAAGAGGGATAAAAACCTCTTGAAAATTGGTTCCTTCTGGGCGGTCGATCAAAGGAGTAATAATAATTCTAGATTTAGAGTGGTTTTCCTCATGCAGTTCCTCTTGAGGACGGTCTTCGAGTGAGTTGGGAGGCAAGGGTTCATAATGTAAAGGAGGAAAACCTTACATCCTCCGAGACCTATGCAGGTCTTGGCCAACTAGGATTAAATTATGACAATGACACTCCTAAGGACAACTAAAGGAAATAAATAGCACGCGCTAAGGAATCTAGGAATCAAGCAAACAAACCAAAGCTTCTCACAATGAGATCACTAGTTGATAATGAAATCCAACATTGCGGGAACATGTGAGAAGGGGCAAGGGTAAGTGGGTGGATCAATTACGTTGGCTACCCATTGTTATAAGAAAAATATGTCCATTGGGATAGATCCAACTTATTCGATTGTGAAGCCAGTTACAGCCTCTTTGATAGCTCAACACGAGGCTGAGACTACCCTCACCTCAGATGGTCCTTCACCTGAGGCAGTAATGAAGTGGAAAAAAGAGAGGTGAAATACTTCTTAAGAAATCTTTCTTAGGAACACCCATCATGGGTGTTGTCCTCCCTCGACTTCTTGGATGGCCAAAATGGCCTGGGGGGTGAAAATTATGGACAATGGGATGAAAATAAGCTCGTTGATTTTTAGGACAACAAACTAAACAAAGTGAACAACGAGTTTTTCTCTCCTTTAAAGCCTTGGAAAATGTCCCAGAATGGGTTCCCAGGGTAAACTGAGGTCCTAAACAATAGAGCAGTGGATGCCTTAAGTGAAAAAGTGAAAAATAAGGTTGAAAAGTGAATTTAAAAGCTACAACCAAGTCCTTTTAGATGGATGTAAATTACGAACAACAAGTTGTTCAAAGATTTTATGGCAGGGAAACAAGCCTAGAATGGCTTGGTACCCCTCGTGGTGACCCAAGAAGTGATCCTAGAAAATGACCGAATAAAAAGGGGGGGTTGTAACTAGATATGGACAACCATTTTACAAGTTGTTACAACTATGTTTTAGGAGAGTATTTACAATTGCAATTTTGGTTCGTGGATGAAGGGTGGACTGACAAAAGGTTTGACTTTAAATGTATTTTATTGGTGAATATTTATCTATTAACACATGCCTTGGCCACCACATTGTTTTGAAGGTTATCCCGATTAGGAAAACACATCCTGGAACTGTGCCAACCAGTATAAGAAGAGTATTCTTAGTAGACCACAATGGTTATGTTGAAGATTTCCCCATGTAGTTCATAGAAACAAAGATTGTCCACTTCTCGTCACTCGTGCTTTCAGGCTCTTCAATCTGCTTGGATGGAAGAAGGATACCTGCATAAAGGAAGAGGCTCGTGACCCCCCTAAAGGGAGTTTTAGCTGAGCTTACCCAAGAAGAGTAGTATTCCAACCAAGCTGAGCTATTCAACTCCTTGATCGTGTGGTACTAAGGGAAGACCACTAGATTTATATTAACTAGACAACTTTCGAGGGGCTCCTGATGAATACTCCCTGGCTTTGACACTTAGTATTCTATGAAATTGAAATTTCTTGAAATAAAGGACCAGGTCATCCACGTGACGAGGATGTCTTGCTTTCACAAGCATGCCTCTTGGTCAATGAATTGAAATCTATCTAAAACTTTATACAAAAACAAGTAAAATAATTATGTGACATATATGTCAGCTAAATAATATGTGTACGCATATAGCTCAATAGTATAGGCTTTGTTTTGAGTGTATGGGGTGGACCCCTGCTTTTTTTCAAGTGTTTTGCAGTTTTTTGAGTGTTTTTAGCTTGTTGATTTTTTGCATAGCCCCTTTAGGGGAATCCACCTGTAGATTAGTGTATGAGAAAATATACAATGAAAGATGACAAAATCAACTCATTTACATGTAAACAATTATACCATTCAACCCAAAGGAATGGGTTGAGGCTCTTTGCGAGTGGCAAGGTCGCCATGTGCATGAAAGCCCCAATTGATTCCTTGTATGGGGATTGGAAGTTTACTTATTGGAATTCGAAATAGTAATGATTATTTGCGATGGTACATATCAGATTTTATAATCAGAAATTTATAAACAAACTACTCAAACTATCTACACAAGCAAAGTATATCGACATGGGTGCATGTGCCAAAATTTTTGGAATGAGTGCAAGTGGATGTAAGGTGAAAATGAGAGTGATTGGGTGGGCTTACCGATCAGATTTGATGTTTTTCTTTGCTGTCTTGTTGGCCCATTTTCCTCAAACAGGTCTTTAGGTGGTCCCCAATCACTTAGGAGGAGAAGAATAGGTGACCATATTATATCATTGTTGGAAAAAAACGAAATTTTAGTGTTTATATATGAAAAAACCGAAATAAATGAAACATAACTTATACATAACAGATAGATAACAACCGACTAAGATGGTTGCCACGTGGGGAGAAATTGACCAAAATGGTCAATTTACCTGTTTGGGAAAGCAAGGTTAATAGCAGGAAAACATAGCAGAAATCTACATCAACGAGATAAGGAAGCAAACAAGTATGAACAACCAACTAAGAATTTTATTTAAGTGTTGTACTAAGGGGCCCTAGGACTCCCGACCATTAGCTAAGGCTGAAAACAACTGAATACTTCAGAAAATCTACACTAAAACACATCAAACAAGTTAAACAAAGTTGTTAGAAAATGAAAGCAAGTTAAACCCAAGGAAGCAACAACAAACACCTAACTAACCAATCCCTCCTGAAGATAACTCACATAACAAGTATTTACTCATACCCCTCAACCGTTAACCAACAAGTGACATGTCCAACAACTGAAATTTAACAAGTATCGCACACACGCAAAGAGCTTTGGAAAATTTTTGCAGAGATTTGTTACTATATTCATCCTCCACCCTTTACATTGTCATCCCTCTTATTTATAAAGGAGAGGTGAAGGCCTAGGGTTAGGTCACAAGACACTTGTCACTTTTGGAAAAGTGACAAGTCGACAAGCCCTAAAGTGTTTTTGTCTTTTTACCAAAAAGTAAAATTATCCTAAAAAGGGAATCTTATCCAAAATGGATCAAATCAAATATGATATGACCTCTTAATTACAATGTATACATGTCAAAAGTAAATTATGTGAGACTAAACTATTACAAAAATTAA
This sequence comes from Picea sitchensis, assembly GCA_010110895.2. Taxonomy (NCBI): domain Eukaryota; kingdom Viridiplantae; phylum Streptophyta; class Pinopsida; order Pinales; family Pinaceae; genus Picea; species Picea sitchensis. Next base: position 16,441 of record SNQJ01S0158078.1, read on the forward strand.
TTTTTCATAAAATGACAAAATTAGTATGCCACATCATCATTTGACTTGGGATTTGTGCCATCCCAAAGACTCTTTGATTGCTTCCATGTTTTGAAGCTATAGATGAGGTGATTTAGGAGAGTTCCTGGCCATCCATGGTTGTCGGATTCACTGATATGAAGCCCCAAGGTGTGGGGAAATTGCAGAGCTTCTTAGGAGAGAAAGGGGCCTTTGGGATTTGGTCGTTGTATGTAAGGAAATGCATGTCATTCAGGAACTTTTCAGACCTGATTATATCCCCCCTTTGATGCCTATAAGTTTCCCTATAAGTTGATCGAAGCATGTCTTCAATTTGGGCTTGTTTCAGTGAAGGGACTCCCTAGGCCTAAACCTTGAGAGGATTTACCCCCATACCAAACAACCTCAAAACTAATTTTTCTTGCACCCATTTGTATCTATGTTCGCTACTTTTCCTCTTCCTTTCGTTTGGTGCAAATATGACTCTGGATGAGTAAGATATGGCCCCAGATAGGTACGCAAGAAGGAGTCAGTCGGGAGACTGATTAGAGAAAAATTTGAAATTGGGAAAAAAATCTAGGCTGGACACCAGAATTGATAGGTTGATATAGGTTTGCATACTTGTAGCTGAAATGGGTTTTTTGTTGGGTATGTGTTATATTCTTTACACGAGTAACAATATGGATACAAAGATTATGTTTAGGTATTAGGTTGGTACAACAAGCTGTAAGGATAGATTGTGACAACCATAGTGCATTTCCTGGTGAAGAACCCGACTTATCATTCAAAGACAAAGCATATTGATATTCAATATCACTTTGTGAGAGACATGATTGAAGAAAATAAACTATTGTTGATGAAGGTGGACACTTTGAGCAATGTTGCAGATTCATTAACAAAATCTATGAGCACTGAGAAGTTCTCTTGGTGTAGAGGATCCATGGGCATTACTGCCTTGGATTGTTGACTATGTAACCCTGTAACCCCCTATATGCAAAGAAAACAAGTGGGAGAATGTTGGGTATGTGTTATATTATTTGCACGAGTAGTAGTGTATGTGTTGCACCGATCACACAGGGGGGTTTGGGGGAAGTTCCCCCAAGAATTTGTTTTTCCTCGGGAAATGTGTCACATTTTTGCCTCATTTTTCGTGTTTCCTCGATTTTCATGTCCATTGTTGGGCGGTTTTTCGGCACATGGTTTTTGTCGATGGTTTTCTATTTCTGGTTAAGGAATTAGGGTTGTTGACTAATCCAAGTCAATGGGTTAGGTTTTTGGATGTCACTGGCTCCTATATGTATATTGTATTGTAAACAATGTATCATGATGAATGAATATAGAATATGTTGGTTTTCCTGGTTTGAGTTTCTAATGGAAAAATCTCTGTGTAATGTTTGTATTTTCCATTGTATCTTTTCTGTTCTTTTACTGAAAATATGTTTGCAGTAAATATTGTACAAGGTTAAAATCTACATTTTCCTCATCCGACCCAATTTGGCCTCGGAGGCCCCCAATTAGGCCCCCTTCTAGCGCATGCCTTTTGGGCCAATAATAAGTCTATGTCTCTCTTGGACATGCCACTGAAATTATGGGTTGAACTTGAGGAGTTGAATGTCATGGCTGCATTATGGAATTTGCCCCGATCTTTTTGACTATTTACGGGAGAAAATCCGCCTCTGGATGGCAAAGTTATGCAATTAAAAGGTCCAGTGACCCTGGGGGGAGGAATTTTAATTTTTAATATATAGTTTAAACAAACAGTTTTTAAAATTTTATTTATCTTCTTAATTAAATATCATAAAAAAAATTAGTTAAAAATTAAATTAAAACATAATAAACCCCCTCCCCGGTGCCCTTGGTGGTGGACGGGTGGCCAACCACCACTGTTTCAAAATTTTGATTTTTATTTTAAATTTTTGAAAAGAGTGGGTTTTTTCAATAGTTTTGGGAGAGGGAGGTCTTGGGTTCAAACCCCCTCCCCTCCTTTTTTATTTTTCAATAGTTTCTGGTAATTTTTGAGTAGAGGAAAGGGAGGGGGCTGAGGTTCAAATCCCAGGGCCTGCAAATGGACATGCACAGTTCTATAAACTCAGTAAAACTTGGAAATATTAATTCTCTAAAGGGGCCTGGTGCCCAAGAGGGGTTTGAATCCCCCCCCCCACCCCCCCTTTGAATTTTTAGCACATGAAATTAAAAAAATCCACACCATCCAGAAAAAAGGAACCAACAACCAATATCAAAATTGAACCAGCACTAAAACAACCAATGGAAACTGCAAACCAGGAGCCATGAAAGAGGAAAAATTTTGTCATTTTCAGGAAGAAAGCAACACAGTCACCATTTGTTTGAATAAGCAATATTTTTTTTTTTTTGAATTGGGAATGATGGGGGGTTACCTGTACTATGTGCTTGGGGATGGAGTATGGATTGGCCTGCCATGGAAACCCTCCATTGTTGTTGTCTAGAACCCCTCATCTGCCATGGCTTCTTGAGTTGCAAAGCTCCCTCTCCCCTTGGCCAAAATGCAAAAATGACTTGAGAGAGGGGAGGGTTTTGTATTTTTTATTTAAAAAAAAAAAAAAAATTCTAAATTTTTCAAAAGGGAGGTTGTGTGTCACTCCCTTGATTTCCCCAATTTTCAGATTTTTTATTATTTTTCGAAAATTGTGCTAAGTCAAAGTTTGACTTTTGACCATGCCTTTGTTGACTTAGCCAAAAAATGATGTCAGATGAGACGGGGTCGGAATTGGATGCAGATCACATTGTTGGAAAGGTCGCGATGAGACCATCAAGAATATGTGGTCACCAATCCAAAATAATTCCACCTCACCCCTCAATTTCAGCCCGGAACAATTATCGCTTAAAGGCCTTGACTTGTTGGTGGGCCCACATGACATCCATTCTTGCGAGAGGTGCCACATCGCCATACGATATCCAATCGAGGAAAATGAAGTACCTTCAGAAAGGTATAGAAAATAAATTCTACAAGGTGGCCATAGATTTGTGTGTTGGGGCCATTAATGGCTTTTTTATTTGTCATGAAACCCCGCTATGTGAGCTGGTTGCCCCCCTTTGCCCAAAATAATTGACAATCTTGTGACAGCTTTAACTGGGTCATCTGAGGTCGGAATGACGAAAATGAGGAGTCGTTGGAAAGGTATATGAGTCTATTATAGTGTGGCATTGTGGAATCTTTGATTTAAAACTCTTTAACAACAATTTTTTAACCCTGAACCAATGCAACCAATCTGGTGTCCAAAAGTGGTCATGAACTTGCGAAGGCTCATTCTTACCAACCAGGGGTCGAAACCAAGCATGGGATATACTGTTGGAAAGGTATCACACTTACCTCGCCATGCCTAGGTTTTATTTTCCTTTTAAAACATAAATCTAAATAGAATCATACCAGGAAGTCACAGCTATTGGTTTTGGCCATTCGAGTGATTCTAACTTTGCGTCTTCTGTAGGGGGGTCATACGGACTCGAAATCGGGCCCACGATAGCCCGTTGGAAATATTGTCCTGATCCCTAAAGGATTGAAGCATTTTATTTCAAAAAATGTGACCAGAATTCATTTTATTCTTTGCGAAAGGACCCCGTCCCCATGAGACCCGACTAGTGACAAGCGAAAGGGGCCAACAATAGAAAATTTGCAAACTATGTGCTTAGCTCATCAAATCTGAACTGAACAGTCTTGAAATGAGGAATTATGATGTGGGAGGGTTTTAGAGCTCAAAACTTACCTTGGTAAGGCCCATGACAAGCCGAGCAAGGTTGGGATGAACCTGTTTGGGTACCGTTTAAGAGGCTGACGAACATAGTGATGATCATGGTTGTTATACTTCTTCCCATAAGGTGATAGTAGGGTAGGGAGAATCATGAATTTGGTATCCATTTGTCCTTACTAATTCTCAACTGATCTTGGAATCATTGACCCAACTGAATGCAACAACCCTAAACTGACATGGATTGTTTCCAACTGACTTGACCTTGTTACATGATACTCTCTAGTGCCTGAAAAGTATTTACATACTCAGATCAAAACCCTTTGAAGGTAGCCAACCAATATTCTTTCAAGGGCAAAGGCCCTAGTAACTATGACCCCCGTCATTGTCTTCGACTGGGACCATAGAACATTTTGGAGTTTGTGGAGGAATGAAAGTGTTAAACACCATGTTGAGCCCAAAGTAGATTTTTTGGTCAACATTCTTGGCGTCGTAGGGGAAATGCCTTCTAAAGAATGTAGAACAATGGGATCACCGACGTGACAGGTGGGAATACTCAGTGGAAATTTATATTTTTGAAGTGATCGAGGTGGGTGGGGGGGTGGGGGGATTCAACTGTAGTATAAGGACAATTTTTCACATTAGGGATAACTGAAGAATGAAAGTGGTGTGGTAAATATATACAACATAATTTATACTAGGATTCACATAAGATAGAAGAATGGGAATAATGACCTAGGTTTTGTTGAGAAATGTGGCCCAAGTGACACGGGTCCCTGTTGGGCCCGAGATATGATCATTTTCATGACGGTTATTATACACTTTTTCCATATGTATATATGTGTTTTTCATCTTTTTGAAGGATGTTTTTGGAGAATTTGATGATAAAATGGTATGATTGGCATAAGGTACGTGTAATTCATGTTTAATGATTAAATAAAGTGTAATTCATCATGTTCTATGATTTCCAAGAGTTAATTCATGTTTTTCTGTTGTTAGAGGGAAAAACACACCATGTTTCTAGTTCTGGCACTTGATCCGACACTCGATCCGCCACTCGTTTCGGCACCCAGTATTGCACAAAAACGCAAGGCGAGTTGGCAGTTATGGCATTGGTGGCCAATGATGGACAAATCGGGCACATGGGTTTTCTTCATGATCACCCCCTCCAGCTACTAAGCTCAATACAACTCGATTTTAGTTGTCCAAAGAAGGCGATTATTGGCTCACTCGGTTTCGGCAGTTAGGGCACCATTAATGAAATTTACCAATTTTAGAAGTGGTTCGAACCTCCTGTGGTCGACCACCTGGTCTGTAAATCTTATAAATACCACCGTGGTGGTCATACAATAGCTAAGGAGTAGTAGACAAAGTAGAGGATAGAGATAAAAACGTTTTCTTTTGTTTTTGCATTTTTCAATTGCCATAATTGTATAAGATTGCATTTTTCAAGTTTTAATGGTGAAATCATTTTGTTGAGCTCATGGTGTGTGTTTGAGAGGTGACCACGACTTTCTGGGGGGCTCACCAACAGTCTGGTAATTGTTCTTTGTGTTATTTATGCATTTCATAACTTAGATGTCTCTTTATTTCTTGTACATGAATTGTTCCTTCATTTCTTTAATTTGTTGTTGTAGTTTAACTGTTTTAATTCTCTTTTGCAGGTTAGTATGGAGGCTTTTTGTTAATATGCATTGATTTTATAATTAGGAACGAGTTTGCAAACTCATACACTAACCCCACATGAATTTATATGTTAGATTATGCTTTGATTTATGATTGTAGAATCTAGTTTAAAACAGAGTTTGAGATAGAATAGAACAAAAATTTGAGTTTATGTTTTCTTTAATGAGGTTTCGGTGGATGGATAGTCATTAGTCTTTAGTTTTC
>SNQJ01S0158079.1:0-22094 GCA_010110895.2 Picea sitchensis
TCATTTATTTTATTACCTTGAGCCAGTTTTCAACCACCTTATTCAAAAACCAAACCATAAAAACCCTCAAAACACTTTTGCAATAACTCGATGATGCCCTAGCTTGCCCTCTCACAGTCAAGTGCAACTTTAGGGACTAACAAGACTCAATCAAAACTTTTGATTATTAGTGAGGTGCCCGATCATGAAAAAAGGTCATTTGGGCCCTCAAAATGGCCCCAACAGTTTGGGAACCGAAAAACTACTAAAAATATTAAGTTGCCAAAAAACTGTTTTGAGCTAGTTGGAAAAGGTGGGGTGGCCACCGAGATCCTCTTGGATTAGCCATCCCCAGGTGATTTTGATTGCTTAGATGCCCCTAGGTCATGGCATCTATGCCACATGCCAATCCCGCAAGTCAGGGATATTTAGCTAACAAAAAAAAAGATATTATGCATGCACATACAAAAAAATTTTGTTGACAACTAAATATTAATCTTGGATTTATATATTATATACACATTATAAAATAAATTTAAAATATTGAAATCCAAATACACATTATAATGATTTAATATTGACACGTTTAGAATCAGAATTCACAATTTCAAACACAAAATTGACACTTTTGGATTTCAAAATTCACACTTTTGGAATCTGAATTATTTGAAATCCGAATTAAAATTCACACTTATGAAAACCAATATTCACACTTTTAAAATCCAATTTTACACTTAAAAAAAACCAATATTCACACTTTTGAAATCAAAATTCATAGTTTCTTAGTTTAGATTCTTACTTATTAGTCCAAATTTAATTAAATTGGTGTTATAGCCCAATGGTGTAACATCATAGTTAATTGAACCAATGATATGTATAATTGAAAAAGTGACAAAACACCTACACATAATAGGTGTTGATGAGATTTCTTCCTTCACCCATCCATCTAATATGTTGTGGATGTATTGTAGTTGACAACTAGAGTGATTTAAACAACTGCTACGCAAATAGGTTCTTTCGGTTACCATTGTCTATGTTTTTACCCAATCTAAAAAGTGTGTGTGAACATATATTCCCACTCAAGCTCAATGTAATGCTTGACCAAGAGGACCAACAAAATATTGGAGGAGTTGGGATCATGGAACTCAAGTTTCTCTGGCCATTTCTTAGGGTAGGTTCTTCAATTACTTGTTGTGATTTGGCTAGAAAATCTTTCACCTTTTTAGCTTGTAAGACACAACATTCATCATCAAAACACCCATACCACCTATGATAAGAGAAATATTTTCCCTACCTTTGGCTAGTGAGACTAAATGTCTATGAAGCAAAACCAATGGTGGTTGAGAGAAAATAAGTGAAGTCCTTTATTTGCGAGGGATATGGAAGTTATTAGGTGGGATGATTAGCCTTGGCTTTGATATTAAAACCTAATTGAAAGGCATGACCCAATGAAGGGACTTTGAAGAGTTCTAGTTCCTTTTTGATGTGAAGAAGCAAATCGGATATGAACTTGATGCAAAGGCTATCTTCAAAATCCCTTACTCAAGTTTGATGGAGAGTCTGTTGAAGTCCTTGATGAACCATTGGACTCATTTATAGGAATCTCACTTAGTTGAAAACACTATGTCAACATTCAATCTTTATAGTTAGATGATCAAAACTACTTGCAAATGACAAGTTTGAAATTATGTCAAGTGCCAATCAAAGTTTTCGATGGAGGTTGCAAGGTGATAGGCGTGTGTCTACCACCATATGAGGATTTTCCCTTCATTTTGTACCTTAGCTACATGGATCTTCTAAGTGTTAGTCAATGTAAGCTGGGTTTTGAAGTAGGCCTTCAAACTATGGTCGTTATAGTTTGCATCACTTGAGTCTAAAAATCCTATTGTTGTCGAACTTGTTATTGCTACTGAATAACCATGATTTTCACCTAGAAAGGCCAATTTAGGGAAATATTCATTCCTCTTTTTTCGCTAAGGTAGGACTCTTTCATTCTTTCTTTAATGAACCAAATCACTTCCCCTTAAGCCCTAAATGGTCACTTCTCTTTCAAACCAGTGCATTCATTCATAGTAGCATGCAACTACCTCTTTCTTAATCGATTATAGGCACCTAACTTTGAGAATCTTGAGATGCTCAACCAATGAGATGCCCACCTATTGAGCTCAACAACTTATCCATATCTTGTAATTAGGGACCCCTCATGAATTTACTCTGCATGATTCTCGGCCTACTGATATGGTAAGTGCATCTCAATTCTTTTGTTTTAACTTTGATTAAAAGGGATTTAATTTTTTATGGTTTTCCTTAACTCAATTGATGACCTTTATTGCATGAGACTTGTGATTATTTGAAGTTGCTCAACAAGTCTACTCGAATTTTTCATATCACTTGATCTCACTCAAATTCCTTCTCAATCATGTTCAAAGTTTGTTTTCTTGAAATGTTTTTTTTATTCTCCTTCGGTTCTTTTGATAAATCCCATGTTCAAAGTTTGTTTTCTTGAAATGTTTGGAATCTTTTGTGCATAACGCTCTTCCTCCTCACACACATTTGTTGAAGAAATGTGACATTGCGCAGGTCTCATAAAGACCTACCTTTTAGACTATTACAATGTTGTGCATTGTATACAAAGATTTATTACTGCGCAAGAATTTTTTTTGAATTATCATGAGTCTCGGGCATGTGTCACAATATGCTTTGAGATGTATCTATTTCAACATTGGGATGGTTATCACAGTAATCCAAACTTGAACTTCTGGTTTGATGCTCTCAACTTTCTTTACTAAGCTTTTACTTCATCTCGTCTTCTAAAGAATTTGTGATGTAGTGCAACTTTGTGAAAGTTCAAAATCTTGTGCGTTGTACAACCCTTTTTTTAACGATGTGTGCAATCCTTTCGAAATCGCAAATCCACTGCCTAGTCGTACTGACATCGATAATAGGTTTGAAGATGAAAATGGGAAAGCTATAGTTTCATTTCAACCTTCAAGTTTGGATATCTACTACAAGTTTCCCAAAGTAGAAGTGAGCATGACAGATTAATGGGTGACAAAATTTACAGAAGATAAAAATTACCATGAAATACTAAAAAAAAATGGTGGATAAAAGAAAATGCATTCAAGTCACGTCAAAAAGGTGTTTATCCCACCACTTTCCTCACATTGTCATACATATATGTAATAGCATTGGTAAGTAGATTGTAGAGGGAGCAAGATGCTACACAGTTTAAGGAATCATGGATCCCATTGATTTATCAAGTAGTAGAAGTTGGAAAGATTTTCAATTGGTCAATTATCTTCTCCGCAACAATGAGTGATGCCATCTCTATAGCATAATGTCCCATGGTAGGCATTCACTTGATATTTTGTATGTCATCTTTCTTGATGGATGGTTTGTGCAATGAATCGCTTCACTGGATTGGAATGGTAATGACAACCAGATACTAAGCGAATTCATGTTTATTTCCAAATACTATGGGAACACAAGAATGAAAGAGTATACATGAGAATCTATGATAACGCCATCGCCCCTCTATGCACTATGATTTTCTATATTCCATCCCCTTGCATGATTGAGGTACCGATGTAAGTAATGAGAACCCAAGGGGATTGGGATGTTATGGAAATAAGCTTTACCTCAGACAAAAAAAGTTGTACCTCAGGCAAGTGTTTCCCACATAGGCTTTGCATCTAGCATGCAGGGAAATGTCCAAAAGTGATCCCTAAGACCTTAACTTTATGAGATATAAAGTTAAAGTGACTTTTTGAGCATATTAAATGAAAAAGGTGACTTAAGTGACTTAAGTTGTGATAAAGTAACTTTTAATCACAATCGTAGATCTAGATAGCCTAGGATTTAATCTCATCCATTAGATCTTAGGTTTAGGTCCTAGGGATTGAGGTGCCTCACTTTTTCATGAGCATTGAATGAGGAGAGAGAGCAAGAGAGAAAGTTGAGAAGTGAAGAAGACATTGCAGCAGGGTTGGCACACATTCCAAGGAGAGGAAGGGAACACAAATCAAAAAGAGATATCTTCAACATTTAATGAGGTTGTACTGTACATATTTATGAGCAGGTTGTACAACATATATAAAGCATAGAAATAGATGAAAAAAATTGCACAATTTTTGAGGCATTTATTGTGCATCTGTACAACAGGTTTGTGCACAAAAATAGAGGATACAGCAATCACAAATTTCTAGACAGTCCACACAACATGCAGGCACAAAAATCCAGGTGCAGAACTGTATAGTTTGTATGGGAAATATGGGCACTGATTTCAAGGAGTTTGGCACAGATTTTGAGGAAGTTGCTTGGCAAGGTTTTTGAGATAAGTTTGTGCATTTATCACTAAAATATTTTGTTGTAAAAGATTGTTTTCTTTGAGCTCAAGAAATAATAAAAATATCCCTCTCTCACTGATTTTCCTCTTGTGGGTTTTTCCAGGGGCTATTTGCCCAAAAATATTTGAGTTATATTTTCTATGTGTGTGCATTTATTTGTATTCTATATTGAAGTAAAAGCCTCTTTGTGTTTCTTGTTAAAATTTTGTGTTTATGCTATTTACATTCCTACCAGAGAATGAAATGTGGGTTGGGCATTAAACAATGACAAAATTATTGAGACTTGAAACCGGGTTGGGGTCTGAGAAATTTTTACATGGTATCAGAGTGACAACGAGTATAAGAGTAGAGAACACCAGGAACATACCAAATCTGAGAGAGAGGGTTAGTTTGTTCACCAAAACAGAGAGTTGGACTTAAATATCAGTTGTGAAGGTCAATGGATACATGTTTAAGGGTTGAGGACAGATTGGATGGGGCTGTAAATTTCAGCCCATGGAAAGAGAGGATTGTGTTGATTCTGCAGGAGTGTGAGTTATGGGACATTGTGAACAACACACAACATAATCCTGTGACATTTCCTATAGATGCTACTCTTTTGCTTGCATACACCAAGAAGACTATAAAGGATAAAAGAATCATCCTTGATTCCATAAAAGACCATGTGATTCCACATGTGATAGGTAAAGACAATGCCTATGAGTTGTGGGAGTCCTTAACTAAACTTTACCAAAGTTCCAATGAAAACCAAAAAATGGTATTGAGGGAAAAACTGAAAAGCATAAGAATGACCAAGACTGAAAATGTTGCCACTTATCTTACCAAGATAACTCGGTTTAGAGATGAGCTAGGTGTTATTGGGGAGGTTATTGCTGACAATGAACTTGTGAGGATTTCTTTGAATGGTGTGACCAAGCAATGAGTAGTCTTTGTTGAGGGTATTATTTCAAGAGAAAATCTGCCCAAGTGGGATCGTCTTTGGGATGATTTCATATAGGAGGAAACTCGAAGAGGATATGTGCATGGGAGTTTATCAAATGGTAATGGTGAGGTCAATGTGGCTCTTGCAACAAAGAGAAAGAAAAAGTCCAAGAAGGGTTCCAAGGGTGGGACCAAGTCAAAGGGTGAAGGGAAAAAGGACATGAGAAAAGTCAAGTGCTTTCCATGTCACAAGATGGGGCACTACGCAGGTTAGTGTCCTAACAAGAAAAAGAAACAAGTTCCAGCTTCAGCGGAAGTGGAAGAGTTTTCCACTAAGTTCGAGAAGGAGTTTTCTTTATTGGTTTGTCTTTCTTCTAGTGCAACATCTACCAAAGTGTGGTATATTGATAGCAGAGCCTCTCGCCATATGACAGGTGCATGAGCACTTTACAAATTTTACTAAGAGGGGTGTAAATCTTGAGATAGTGCTTGGTGATGACTCCATAGTCAAGGAAGTTGGGATTGGGACAATATCCTTTCAAAGGGAGTCACAACCTCCCATGTTAGTGAGAGATTTCTTGTGTTCCGGGCTTGAAAAAGAACTTGATATCAGTTTCTACCATTGAGGATGGGGGGTATGGGGGGTATGAGCTAGTTAGAGCATTGATACATAGTACAAATAACAATAACATATGTGACTTATGGCATAGGAGGATGGCCCATTTGCACCATGGGGCTCTGAGAATATTGAGAGAGATTTTTATTGGGGTACCAGATTTCAATATAGATCATCGAGATGTGTGCAACGGGTGTGCACTGGTGAAGTACACCAAGATTGATTTTCCAAGAAGTGACAACAGTGTAGCAAGTATACTTGATTTGATACATTATTATGTATGTGGTCTGATGTCTTTTGTCTCATTGAGTGGATATGAGTACTATGTTACATTTATCGATGAATTTTCCAGGAAGACCTGGATTTTCTTCATGAAGACCAAGGAACAGGTATTCAACCAATTCCAAGAGTTGAAATCTCTTGTGGAGAACCAAACATGTAAGAAAATCAAGGTGTTGAGGCTGACCAATGGGGATGAGTATACCTCCAATCACTTCAATGATTTATGTGCAAAATAAGGCTTTAAAAGAGAGTTGACAGTTCCTTACAACCCACAACATAACAAGGTTGCAGAAAGGAAGAATAGGGCCATAATTGGGGCTGTGAGAGGCATGCTACATGATCAGGGGCTACCATTATTTCATTTGGATAAGTCATGCAACACTACAGTTTATCTGCAGAACAAGAGTCCACACAAAGTTTTGGGGAACACGACTCACGAGGAGGATTTCTCTGGGAAGAAGCCTGAAGTTGGGAACTTTAGTATCTTTGGGTGTCTGAATTATTCACATGTCCCTTCAGAGAAGAGGACAAAGCTAGAACCCACAACAGAAAAGGGTATTTTTTTGGGTATAGCGAGACCTTAAAGGATTTTCGCATATACATTTCCTCCTTAAGGAAGACAATTGTGAGGTGGGATGTGAGATTTAAGGAGGACATAGCCTTTAGGAGGTTACGAGATTTTGAGCAAGGGGAGCAACAAGCTCCTCAACTTCAGGTGAGTTCACCACAGGGTGCAATATCACAGAGTTCAGAATCACCAGTTTCAGGGGTGATGGGTTCACAGGTTACAGGTCCCCAGGTTTTAGGGTCCCAAATGACCACAGCTACATCTTGTTCAAGTACACAATCTTCATGTGATAAGGATGAGGAGGAGGATTCCCCTCCATGGGAGATAACTTTAGGGAAGATGAAGCCAAGATGGCTTCATGAGACCTTGAAGGAAGCTCATGAATTTGTGGGGAATCCTAAGAAGGTTGTTAGGGAGAGCAAGGCGCCATAGAGGTTTTGTATCTATTTATATATGGTGTGCAGTATCAGTGAGTTCGAGCCTTCCACTTTTGAAAAGGCGGCATATTATCAGGTCTAGAAGGATGCCATGTTGGAAGAGTACAATTCCATAATGAAGAATGATGTTTGGGAGGTTGTTCTGAGACCAGAAGGGAAGTCAATGGTGACTTCTAGGTGGCTATATAAAATCAAGCATGTTGCAGATGGTAGCATTGAGAAGCATAAGGCTTGATTTGTGGCTAGAGGCTTCTCACGAGTAGAGGGAGTTGATTATGATGATACCTTTGCACCAATTTCTAGATATACTTTGATCAGGGTTGTGATCTCCATTGCAATGGAGATGGGTTGGAAGATCCACCAAATGGATGTGAAAACCATAGTTTTGAATGGAATCATATAGGAGGAGGTGTACATTGAGCAAACACAGGGATTTGAGGTGCATGAGAGAGATTCTCATGTGTGCAGATTGAAAAAGGCGTTATATGGTCTGAAGCAAGCTCCCAGAGCTTGGTATTCGAGGATTGATACTTACTTGCAACATATGGGTTTTGAGAAGAGTGAGGCGGATCCCAACCTTTACTACATTTTGGTTGGCGAGGATCCTCTTATTCTTGTGCTATATGTTGATGATGTTTTAATTACAGGGGCAGAGAGACTCATAGTTGTTTGCAAGCAAAGTCTTGATTCAGAGTTTGAGATGAAAGATATGGGACTGATGCATTATTTCTTAGGGTTGGAGGTGTGGCAGGAACCATGACACATTTTTCTGGGGCAGGGAAAGTATACAGTTGACATTCTAAAGAGATTTTAGATGGAGAATTGTAGGCCTATGTCAACACCCATGATTACCAACTGGAAGAAGCTCAATGCTTCTGAGTCCAAGTTGGTTGATCCCAGGATATATCGTCAGTTGATAGGCTCATTGATGTATTTGGTCAACAACAAGCCAGATATTTGTTTTGTTGTCAACACTCTCAGTCAGTTTATGGTGGAACCTAGGTGAGTACATTGGGTGGCAACAAAACATGTGCTCATGTATCTACATGGCACAATGAATTATGGTTTGGATTATGTGAGAGGGGACAGGCTACACATACTCAGATTGGGCAAGATGTGTTGTTGACAGGAAAAATACTTCAGGGTGTTGTTTCAGATTGGGTTCGACAGTTGTGTCGTGGTTTAGTGGGAAGCAAAAGTCAGTGGCACTAAGTTCTTCTAAGGCATAGTAGATGGAAACCAGTAGGCCAGTTGTGAGGCCATATGGCTTCACAAGTTGTTGGTTGGTTTATTTGGTCAATAGTTGAGGCCTATGGTGATTTACTGTGACAATCATAGTTGCATAAAACTCTCAGAGAATCCAGATTTCATGACAAGTCAAAACACATTGAGATCAGATACCACTTCATCAAATACTATGTTCAGAGAGGGGTAGTTGAGTGTTAGTACATATCCACAGATGAGTAGGTAACAAACATTCTCACAAAGTCTTTGGGGAGAGGAAAGTTTGTCTACTTTAGAGATAAGTTGGGAGTCATGAGTAACACCTTCCTTGGTAAGAGGGAGTGTTAAAATTTGTACCTCGAACAAGTGTTTCCCACATAGGCTTGGTGTCTACCACGTGGGGAAATGTCCAAAAGTGATCTGTAGGACCTTAACTTTATGAGATATAAAGTTAAAGTGAATTTTTGAGCATATTAAATGAAAAGGGTGACTTAAGTGACTTGAGTTGTGATAAAGTGACTTTTAATCACAACCATAGATCTAGATGGTCTAGGATTTAATCTCAGCCATTAGATCTTAGGTTTAGGTCATTTTCATAAAGATGAACAAAAAGGGAGTCTAGGGATTGAGGCGCCTCACTTTTTCATGAGCATTGAATGAAGAGAGAGAGATTAGAAGTGAAGAAGACATTGCAACAGGGTTGGCACACATTCCAAGGAGAAGAAGGGAACGTAAATTAATGAGATATCTTTAGCATTTAATGAGGTCATATTGTACGAATTTCTAAGCAGGTTGTACAACATATATAAAGCACAAAAATTGAGGAAGAAATCTGCATGATTTTTTAGGCATTTATTGCGTAGCCATACAACATATTTGTGCACAGAAATCGAGGATACACCAAGCACAAGTTTCTAGACAATTTGTACAATAGACATGCATAGAAATTGAGGTGCATAACCATACATTTTGTATAGGAAATTTGGACACGTATTTTGAGGAAGTTGCTTGGAACAGTTTTTTAGATAAGTTTGTGCATTTATTGTTGAAGTATTTTGTAGTAAAAGATCATTTTCTCCGAGCTCAAGAAATAATAAAATTCTCCCCCTCTCACCGGTTTTCCCCTTGTGGGTTTTTCCAGGGGCTATTTTCCCAAAAATATATGAGTTATTTTTTTTGGGTGTGTGCATTTATTTCTGTTCTATATTGCAGTAAATGATTCTTTGTGTTTCTTGTTATAAATTTATGTTTATGCTATTTACATTCCCATCAGCGAATGAAGTGCGGGTTGGGCATTAAACAATGACAAATTTATTGAGACTTGAAATCGAGTTGGGGTCTAAGAAATTTTTACAGTCTCAAAGTGTATGGAACTTTTAAGCCTCCTCATATCATGCCTAGGTTTGTACCAAATAAGCTCGTAATTCAGGAGATTACCTATCAAAAGTATTTGCATGGGCTTGGAGCCTTTCCAAGAAAAGATAAAAAATCTACCTAGCCTAATTTTCCATTGTCCATAGGATCATGCAACATATATAATGCCAAATCAATTGCAATGGAAGGAGAAGCTCTGGCAATATGCATGAGACATGATCCTCTTGATATAATTGCAAGCCATTGTTCAACACTTACATATACTTGGCCATACCAACATGAAGATTGGTCGGAAGAAAATATTTACAAGGGAGTCAAATCATTTGGGGAGGTGTTGTCAAAGTTAAACAAAGTGAAAAAGGATAAGCACCAAAGAGAAGAGAAGCGACAAAAGAAAGTTGATCAAGTAGCTATAGATAAGTTAGTTGAACAAGAGCGCACAAGGAAAGAAGAAGAAGACGTTAAAGCTTATGAAAAAAATCGATAATGAAACAAAAAGAGAAGAATAAGAAGTTGAGCTTAAGATAATTGAAGACCAAAGACTAGAAATAGAAGCTAAATCATTGAAGATCAAAGTCTAGAAATAGAAGCTAAATCCATGAATGAAAAAGAGAGAAAAAAGAGAGAAGAGGATTAGGAGGATTCTACTCAACAAACAGATAAGGGGATATCAGAACCACATGAGTCATTTTCCCCAAGAATAATAGACTTGCTAGAAATGTAGTTAGTTACATGAGGCCATATTCCTTTTTTGGGCTTGGGTACATAGTAGACACACCGAGCAAAAATGGAACAAGTGGCTATCTTTGATTCATTTGTTTTTGACAAGAAGATAAAGCAGGACATAAGGTAAAACCATAAGAAGTTGAGTTTCATAGGATGAGGACTTAACTGTAACAATAGAAACCCAATCATCACAAGAATAGACTCAAATCCCATAGAACCAATTTTAGCAAGTGTGGCTTGGTTCTAAGCAATGAATCAAATGTAATTCAAATGGTTAAAGCGTTGGAAGAAGCAAAGAAGAAAACTGAAATATTGGAGCATCGGGTTGAATATTATAGGGCAAAGACAACCAGCCTCCCTGAGTACAAGGAATGTAAAATAGAAGTGTAGGATGAGTTAAATGTGGCTCTTAGGTTATTGTTCAAAAGGTTGCAGTATTTATAGATGTATTTCTCTCAATTTATGACCTTTTCAAATAAAGTGAAAGATAAAAAAGTACAACATGAAGGAGTGCAGATGGGCCTAGACAAAATTAGAAGGTGGAAACAAGAATAAATACAAGCTCTTGTAGATATTTCAAGGTTGAGAAATCAAGAAATTAAACATTTCCTTGTAGCTTTGGTGAATTAGAAATCAACGTCCACAAAATTGGAGAACAACATTGAAGATTCTTTTAGCAAATGTCATCACCCATGGGAGGCAACTGAAAGAGTAATCAAAAGATATCATATTCCTTCAGTAGGAGAACCAAGTGCACCCAAAACCATTGAAGAATTCCTGGAAGACCTAGAAAAAAATATAGAGTTGGAGAGAGTAGTAATAGAGAAAACATCAAACATAACTAAAGCAAGGCTAAGAGAGTACATTTCTAGTCCATCAAAATACATTACCTTGATCGATTCATTTATATATACCCTACAAAAAAGTATGGAACCAATGTCAAGAAAATTGGTCATGTACGAAGTGGCTTTGGAGAAATCGATTTTCCCACGCGCTATTAATCTAATGCCAATATATGAGATTCAGAGTGCACACTTTAAAGATAAAGTTGAGGGTAGAATATGACTTTATTTAAACAAAACTATGTATTTTAAAAACCAAAAGAAAGATTTCAAAATATAAATGTCCAAAATAAGCTAGAAGGTTGAGAAGGGATACTGAAGAGGCGGTTAGTTTTGTACTATCTATAAATGTATTCACTTAAAGGAAGAAGGGAATTTTACTTGTTCAATTTTGTAAATTTTTTAGAGAATTAATAAGGAGAGGCCAATGTTGGCCAAGTTGCTAAGGGAGAACTGTGATTCTAATGCTATAATGTACATGGATTTTTTTCTATCGCTTTCTATTGTTGGAATAGTTAAGAGAATGCTTCTTAAAGTGTAGATTTTTCTTGATGCAATCTTCTTCCTGTTTATCTCTTAGATGTTTGATTATAGCCATTGAATATGGAATTGTAGCCATTTATTCAATTACACACTACTCTTAATTGATAACTTGTTACTTGTATCTCTACATTATTTTCTTAGTAACTGTTTGCTTAAAGTAATTGTATAAGTGGAGTTGGTTCTCTGTTGAAAACTCTCGGCTATTAGCTCATAGTTAGGCATTTATAACAAATTTGTATTCCACATATTATATTCAAGATTAGAAGGTGAAATGACCATAACTAATAAAACCCAAACTAATGAAGGTTGTTGGGCCAAAATCTAGATGGGTTCCTTAATTCAAATTTTGTGGGGTCTAATTCAGACCTTTCATTGAGGAGAGTCCTTATTGTTAGTAAAATGGGAATTTTCCCTTGACAACACCACCTAATACCCCAAAAGAAATATAGGTCTCATAGTAAGAAAGGACTTTATTTTTCCTTTTACATTGTTGTTCTTGCATAGGGTTTGAGAAATGTTGGAGTCTTGAGAATATCCAAAGTCCCTGGGGGATTTACATAGAGCCATGGCTCAAAAGAAAACAACATTGAATGCTATTTGGAAGCAAAAACAAACGTTCTATGGGTTAGAATTTCAAAATGAGGCATTCAATTTTTAAATTTGCAAGTATGGGCCAATCCATAGGTTTGATAAGCAAAATGGGTTGAGAACCAACAAAGAGTTTAACAGAATGGATAGAAAAACCAATAGAATGAGCCAAAAAGGACCTATGATTCCACTAGTCACAAATAAGGATCACAGTGCAACAAAATTGAAAATTGTTGATGATTGAAGCATCGTGAGACATCCTCCAGGATACATTCTCCTCTGTGACTGAGTTGAGTCAACCTGTGAAAGAGCCCAGTGTTGGGCATACCCATGTGATGGGGCAACATTCTCCTCTATGTGATATTTGAGTTGTCCCCCAGTGGTTGGGGCATCGTTCTCCTCTATGTGATATTTGAGTAGTCCCCCAGTGGTTGGGGCATCGTTCTCCTCTAGAGAGTTGAGTTGTCCCCTAGTGGTTGGGTGTGTCCATGTGATGGGTGTATCGTTCTCCTCTGTGTGGGAGTTGAGATGATGTGGTACTCCAGATGATTCTTCTGTGGACTCAGTTCAGATAGAGATCTATTGAGTATGAAGTTCCTATGGTTGAGAACATGTGGACATGTCCCTAGTGGTTGAGCACTAGTGGACATGTGAATCCCTTGCTATATTGTCTAAGTGTAAGATTTGCTTGTAACCCTAATTATGATGTAAAGGGTACAAGTTAGCCCCACCCTAAGTGAAAGATAATTAATGATTATTGTTATAATTAATTATATTACTAAGTTAATTAGGTTGGCCCTGTTGTGCCAATAGACACCACTTTTTTGTGTCGAGTCTAGTATAAATAAAGGTGATTTCCCCATTGAGAAAACACACTCACACATGTCATTTGAAAATTTCAACAAGTACATTTTAGGCCTGAAGTGCGCACCTCTCTTGGGCACAAGTTTCAAGGTGGTAGAGCACCCTCTTGAGTGCATTAGATTTTTATGGTTGGAGGATATTCTCTTGAGAATATAGCAAAGGATTGTTGGGTTTTCTTCCCTTGAGTAGAAGGGTTTCCCATGATATTTCTTCTTGTGATCTTGGTTATTGCAACACTTGTGTATGGTGTAGTTGCATTTGTTTATGGTTCAAGTAAATGCTAAAATGAAATAAACCTCATGCTTGAGCCTAGCATAGTGAAAATTCAACATGGTATCAGAGAATAGGTCTTGCAGAAGCCATTGCACAAGCCTTCAAGCAAGTTTTCCTCCTTTCTACAGAACTGTACAGCCTTCCTAGGGTTTCTGAGAAAAAGTACGACCCTCTTTATTTTTCCAATTTCAACACTTTATACTTGAGCATTGGGGATAAAAATTGCATAGGAGTGTACGAAATCCTTCAGTGCACTTCCAACAACCTTCAGATTGCATTTTTGAGAATTTTGTATTTTTGGCCCTAGGGTTTCACAATTTTATGCAGAAATTTTAGTTTAGGGTTTCTGCAACTCATTAAAGAAGATTTTCAGCTTACCAGTGTTTTTATGAACTTCAAGGCTTATTTTTGGCAATCATAAGTCCAATGAAAAGTAAGATTTCTAGCCTAGCCTAGTCGTTAGGTTTTCTAGCCTAGTTGCTAAGGGTTTGTGGAAGAATCTGTAAACCATGAAGAACAGAACTTTGATGGAAGATAGGCTTGATGGATCAAGCAACTTTAGTTCCTGGAAGTCAAGACTTCAAATCACCCTTGAAGAGGATGAAGTGTGATACAAAAGGATTTACCAGAAACAACTATCGATGAAGAGAAGGAAGAAAGGAAGGAAGATGACGTCAAGGAAAGGAAGATAATCATCTACACAGTAAGAGATCATCTCCTACCTCGTATTGMCAACCTGAGAGTAACAACACCCTAAGAGCTCTTACATTGAAGGGCCAACTTCAAAATATCAAGATGACAAAAGAGGACRTCGTTGCCACCTTCTTCATGAAGATTTTAGAKATCATAGATTTTCTAGGTGCCATTGGAGAAATCATATCAGACATAGAACTTGTCTTAACCACTCTCAATGTTCTTCCAAGACATTGGGAACCATTTCTTCAAAGTATCAAYGGTAGAGAACAATTACCTACTTTTGATCGTCTATGGACAAACTGTACCCAGGAAGGAATCAAACTTATAGCTAGAGGATTGGAAGACTCGCCTCATGATGACAATCATGTTCTTGCCTTTCATACAAATAAAGGAAGAAATAAAAGAAACTTGAGCCAAGCATTCAAAGAGGATAAGACTTCATCAAGTTCAGGGTACGATCCTAGAAAAGAAAAATCAAATATCCAGTGTTTCAGATGTGACAAGTATGGACACTATGCAAGAAATTGTCCTACCAGGAAGAGAGGAAGAAAATATCCCTCCGCTGTTGACATTGATCTAGACCCACCTCAGAGAGTTGAAGACAAGAAAGATGGGGATTTCTTCCTCTGACCTTTCTTAGGTGGACCAAAAGCAATATTGAGCTTGATTGTAGGCTAAGGTAAGTCTTGTACTACATTCCTTATTTGATTTCATTATTACCCTGTAGTTGCTTGCATTTTTTATGATGAAGAGTATTATCCCTGGTGTGGGAGCCCTCATGAATTGGATCATTATCCTTAGTACGTGAATCCACATTTTCTTGATTGATTATTATCCTAGTACGGGAGGCCAACAAAGTAGTGTAGAGTTAGCAGAGGACCTGAGAAGACATGAGATGTCCCCAGGTTAGCAACAACAAAAAAGAGGAAAATGTTTATCCTTCAAACTTCAGAGGGAGTTACTTGACTCTGAGGGAGTCAAAATATTTGAGAAGAAAGAAGAAACAATACCTTCTCCCCCTTCAATAGTTCAGAGGGAGACAATGATTGTTCTAGTCAAATCCAGTTAATCCAATTGATCCAATTTCTCTAGTTGATGTTCCCAAAGACATTGCAATAATCCTT
Source organism: Picea sitchensis (assembly GCA_010110895.2). Lineage (NCBI taxonomy): Eukaryota > Viridiplantae > Streptophyta > Pinopsida > Pinales > Pinaceae > Picea > Picea sitchensis. The sequence goes on from SNQJ01S0158079.1 coordinate 15,404, forward strand.
AAAAGGCCTACCTGAGCTCGACAAACTCTGCAGAAGACAGAGGGACATGCAGCTCCTCAAGGCACATTCTGAAAGAGCAAGAGACCAAAGAGATTTTCAAGCTATGTTTTAGCCATGAGCCACATCATTGATACCGAGCCTTCTTGTCATGTAGAAGCAGCGGATCAACAGGTATGGCAAGATTCCATGATAGAAGAGTATCAGTCCATCATGAAGATTGATGTGTGGGATATTGTTTCGAGACCAGAAGGGAAGTTTGTAGTGACTTCCAAGTGGATATATAAGATCAAGCATGCAACTGATGGAAGTGTTAAGAAGTACACAATGAGACTTGTAGCTAGAGGATTCTCACATGTGGAGGGAATTAATTATGAGGAGACATTTTCTCCTGTGGCTCGATACACTTCCATCTATATTGTCATCGCACTAGCTGCATCTATGAGTTGGAAACTACATCAGATGGATGTATAGACAACTTTCTCAATGGTGAGATTAAGGAAGAGGTTTACATCAAGCAACCAAAAGGATTTGTGATACATGAGCAGAAATCTCATGTGTGCAGGTTGAAGAAAGCCTTGTATGGACTAAAGCAGGGACCTCGTGCTTGGTACAAGAAGATGGATGGATTCCTTATGAGTTTGGGCTTTAGCAAGAGTGTTGTTGATCCAAACCTATATTATCACATTGTTGGTGACGAGTGCCTGATCTTGGTCCTATATATGGATGATTTATTTCTCACCGGTTTAGAAAGACTTATTGTTGAATCTAAGTGCGCATTGACTTCTGAATTCGAGATGAAGGATTTGGGTATGATGCACTACTTCTTGGGACTATAAGTATGGCAGAGGACTGATCAGATTTTATTGAGTCAAGGAAAATATACAGTGGAGATATTGAAGAATTTCGGTATGACAGATTACAAATCCATTCCTACATCGATGGTGATGGATCTGAAGAAAATGAATCAGGCTTCTACTGATCGAGGCGAGATTGATCCACACTTATACTGACAGATGATTGGATCATTGATGTATCTGGTTAACACCAGACCTGATATATGCTATGTAGTGAATGTACTTAGTCGGTTCATGAGTTAGCCGAGACAGACTCACTGGATAGCAACAAAGCATGTATTGAGATATCTACGGTGCACAGTTGGCTATGGCCTGAGATATGCCTCCGGTGAAGACATGAGATTCCAGGGATATGTCGATGCAAATTGGGCAGGGAGCATAGTGGACCGGAAGAGCACATCATGTTTTTGTTTTACATTGGGGTCTACCATGGTTTCCTGGTGCAACAGGAAATAGATCTTTGTGGCTTTGAGTACCGCAGAAGCAGAGTATATAGCGTTGAGTATGGAAATTTGCGAAGCAGTGTGGCTTTGCAAGATCCTTACAGATTTATTTGATCATGAGATGGATTCTACCATTATTCATTGTGATAACCAAATCTGTGTGAATCTCTCTAAGAATCATGTGTTTCACGATAAATCGAAATACTTTGAGATAAAATACCATTATATCAGAGACATGGTGCAGAGGAAAGCAATACACGTGCAATACCTTTCCTAAAAATGAGAAAAATGCAGATATCTTCACCAAACCACTTGCCAGGATGAGGTTCGAGTACTTCTGTGGGACTTGTCCTGGTGGAGAATGACTCCCTAGCTGAGAGGGAGTGTTGATGATTGCAACGTCGTGAGACATCCTCAAGGATACGTTCTCCTTTGTGACTGAGTTGAGTCGACCTGTGAGAGAGCCCAGTGTTGTGCATACCCATGTGATGGGGCATCGTTCTCCTCTTTGTGAGAGTTGATTCATCCCCCAGTGGTTGGGGCATCATTCTCCTCTAGAGAGTTTAGTCATCCCCCGGTGGTTGGGTGTGTCCATGTGATGGGTGTATCGTTCTCCTCTGTGTGAGAGTTGAGACGATGTGGTACTCCATATGATTCTCTCGTGGACTCAGTTCAGATAGAGATCTATTGAGTATGTCATCCCTGTGGCTGAGCACAGGTGGTCGTGTCCCTAGTGGTTGAGCACTAGTGGAGGTGTGAATCCCTTGCTATATTGTCTAAGTGTAAGATTTGCTTGTAACCCTAATTATGATGTAAAGGGAACAAGTGAGCCCCACCATAAGTGAAAGATAATTAATATTATTGTTATAATTAATTATATTACTAAGTTAATGAGGTCGTCCCTATTGTGTCAATAGACACCACTTTTGTTGTGTCTAGTCTAGTATAAATAAAGGTGATTTCCCCATTGAGGAAACACACTCACACATGTCATTTGCAAATTTCAACAAGTACATTTTAGGGCTGAAGTTTGCACCTCTATTGGGTGCAAGTTTCAAGGTGTTAGAGCACCCTCTTGTGTGCATTAGGGTTTTATGGTTGGAGGATATTCTCTTGCGAATATAACAAATGATTGTTGGGTTTTATTTCCTTTATTAGAAGGGTTTCCCACGATAGTTCTTGTGTTCTTGTGCATGATATTTCTTATTGTGATCTTGGTTATTGCAACAATTGTGTAGGGTGTAGCTACATTTTTTTATGGTTCAAGTAAATGCTAAAATGAAATAAACCTCATGCTTGAGCCTAGCATAGTGAAAATTCAACACCACCACGTAATACCCCAAAAGAAATATAGGTCTGGTAGTAAGAAAGGATTTTATTTTTCCTTTTACATTGTTGTTCTTGCATAGGGTTTGAGAAATGTTGGAGTCTTGAGAATCTCCAAAGTCCCTGGGGGATTTACATGGAGATATGGCTCAAAAGAAAACAATATTGAACAACATTTGGAAGCAAAAACAAACGTTCTATGGGTTAGAAGTTCAAAATGAGGCATTCAATTTAAAAATTTGCAAGTATGGGCCAATCCATAGGTTTGATAAGAAAAATAGATTGAGAACTAACAAAGAGTTTAATAGAATGGATAGAAAAAGCAATAGAATGAGCCAAAAAGGACCTATGATTCCACTAGTCACAAATAAGGATCACGATTGCAACAAAATTGCAAATAACATGTAGAAAAATACATAAATGCATAAAATATATTTTAGAGAAACTTGAGTTATAATGAGTCGCCTCCTGTAACACCCTGTTTCCCCCAATTTGTAATTAATCATAGAATAGGAATTACCATGCTAATGCATCAGGGAAATGTAAATGTATTATTGTTTGAGTTGCCTTGAAAGTACTGGCCATGATATCACTAGAGGAAGAATGTGAAAACTATAAGAGAGGGTTCATATATCAAATAACCCCAAATATCCCTTGATAAGATTGACAAACCTCCTTCGAATCCCAAGGAAAGAAAATCAATCAATGAAGAAAGGACCGGTGGTTGAATCACCAACCACCCCCATGAATGGAAACATGGGCTGTCAGTTCGAAGTACCACAGGGACTTGCAGACCTGAGCTTCCTTCTGACAGAAGGAACAGGATAGGTTGGCAAAACCTCCCAAGGTAAGGGGGACACAGACATGGGAGAGGAGACACGGGAAGAGACGGGGAGAAGAAGAGCGTAAGCTCGCAGGGGAGATTCACAGAGCTCTCCAGTGAGTCGCGAGATGAAGGCCGTGAGCTTGATGTCGAGGGGCATCTGAGAAACCTCACTGAGGCCATCACCAAGAGAGAAAGCTCTGAGTTACAGAGAACATGATCCAAGCAGAAGCAAAAAAAGAGAGAGAACCCTCGAGAACTGTGATAATTCCCTGGTGATATCATGGCTTGGCACAGGGGTGGCCAGAGTGCTAAGATTGAATGCATCTGAGCCTATGGTTGGGTGGAAGGATGAACACCCACAGTCAGTTGATTGGTGACAACCTGTAATAGATAAGTGATTTCCCACCCTGTGTAATTTAGCTATAATTGTGTATGAATTGGTTATACTGTGCATGCTTTCAAGAATGTGAATGAATGATTAATGGATATATTGTATCCCTCCTATTTCTGCTTGGTTGTATAATTAGGCAAGTAAGGAATTATATGGGTCGAACATGACTTGTTCTCATAAATTCTGGAGTTCTGTAGTGCCTTAAGCTAGAGCCACGAATTGTGAGCTCGTCGACCTTAGGCATAGTTGCATGTACGATGATTTACTCACCTAGTCGTTATGAGTCCCTTGGAGGACGGAGTTTGTTAAGCTCATGAGAGGTAGTGCCGATATGCACAGGCTCTCTGCGATCAAATAGAACCCCGTAACCCCTTGATGAAGGAGCGCAATAGTTGTGTTGAAGACTCTTCTAAGAGTCAAGTCCAGGAGAAAGAGCGCAAAGCTCTCAAGTCCTTCATAGCTAACGAAGCTCAGGAAGGATAGCGAGTTTCAAATACCGAAAGAGAGTACCCTTTCATTTGCTAGATGCACGAACGAGATCCTTTCGGAGTATCTAAGGTCTGTCATGACCGTTAGATTGGAGGGAGGAACGTAGGCGTTAATACCTCGACCCCTTTTAGCCTTCGCAAGTAGTGTAGGAATCAGGACCATAGATCCCAATATCCATGGGAGTTACCTGGACCATCCATCAGAGGGACACGTCGCTGCCGGTCGACGTTCGGGCACACGGGAAACCAAATGGCAAGACCCCTTGTCTTCGCAAGTTGCGAAATTCCGGTATATGAAACCCCGCATCAGTTTAGTGTGAATAAGTTTGAGAAAGCCGGGATTTGATCACGACTGTTGATCATCCCAAAAAGATCACAACGGTTGATTGTGGCTAAAGGTCGCAGCCATCCATTAGAGGGACACATGGAAGTTGTTCGACGTTTCGACGTTTCGACACTCGGGAAACCAAAGGGCAAAACCTCTTGTCTTGGCAAGTCACGATATCCAGGTACCCGGAACCCTGACGCGCTCTGTGGTAGAAAGGAGGATTCCCAAAAGGATCTGGACCGTCCATCGGAGGAGACGCGTGGTGAGCGGTCAAAGTTTGGGGAAATCTCTAAAATAACGTGGACCGTTGGATCCAAATCATCGAGGATCGTTGATCTCTTACACGAATTCCCATATCGGAATTCAGGGATTGGAGTGACAAGAGTTTTGGAGTCGTTGCATCATGAACTCCTGGTTCACGAAACTCTGAAAAGATCTGGACCATTGGATCCCAATCGTCAAGGGTCATTGGATCTTATACAAGAACTCGTGTATCGGGTTTCGGGGTTTGAAGCATCGAAAGACGTGATTCTCTTTCATTTTGAACTCTCGGTTACCGAAATCCCGATACAGCCAGGACCGTCAGATCAAGGGGAGACTCGCAGCCGTCGATCTCCTCGAAGGTAAGATTTCGGGTTTCGAGGTTTGCAAAGTCGAAAGACTTGACTCCCCTACATTGTTGAGTTGCAAAATGCGAAAAGGAACCTAGTTTGTTTGGCCTATGGTCATAACCAACGATCACATGGAAGTGGATAAAGGAAGAGCTATCCTACGCTAGGCCCCCGTTGGAATTTAGGGATTCTGTCCCTCGAGAAGAGGCAAAAGTTTTATTATGTCGTAGTGGGTGTGTGACAAATTGGTATTAGTGCATGGTTACAACACTTGGCTTGATCGGGCTCATGTATGAGTCGTGTAAGGAGATGTTGTTATCTGCATTTACTCCTTGAGGAGAAGGGCTGAAGAATGAACCTGTGAATTTGGGAATTTCTACGGAATTCTAGAAAAGGAATTATATTGTTCCTTCGTCAAAATGATAACTACTCTTATAGGAGTAGGGATGCACTGATCATTATTACTGATAAGACCTGAGTGTGAATAACAGAGGTGGAATAAATTGTGCTATGGAGCTGCACGAGCCAGAAAACGGACATGAACTGAGATGTTCTGTTACAAGTGTGACGATGGCTACCTACTAAAGCAGGTAGAGTCTCTTGTAATTGAGATGGTTGGTTAGGTAAGAATTAAGATCCAAATGAAGAACTCCTTCATGATTTGGGAAATCTAGTAAGGACTAGTAGGATCCTTAGAAAGTTATAATTACTACATTATTAAAAGACTAAACCCTGAGCATATAACTCGTCATGATTGAGAGGACTGATGAAAATATGTAGGGTCAGATTACCTGACCTATAATGGTTAGAATCGAAAACAAGGATAATCTGTTTAAGCAAGATTAAGAGGAGTCCTTTGGGACTGTTGCTAATTCCCATGAGTGACCCTTGTTGGTTGTTCCCATAAAGAGAGGGTAACGTCCGTATGAGTTATGACTAAGATATTAGTCCTGTAAGTAACTTAAAATCTCAGAAGAGATAGCGGGGAAAATTGGTATGTCAAACATGCATATAGAATCAAGCTTGTGTTAAAGTTTGAAAACTCCGGCGGTTGAGGGCGGAGTATACCAGGAGGAGTAGTGGTTTTAAGTCTTGAGAGGAAACACTTAGAAAATTTCGAAGAGTTGAAGCGTTCAAAAGGAAGCGCAGAAAACTGAAGTTCAAAGAAAGAACAAGTATGGAGGATTGAGCGGGAGAAATCCTTCAAAAAAGAGTTTTGAAGATTGGATAGGATCGAGAGTCAAGATCCATTCAGAAAGAACCGAAATGTTTCAAGTTGTTTGATCTCGGAGAAGTAGCACACAGGTTAGTTACGAGGAGATACTAGAATTTCGCAAAACAAAAGGGCTTGGAAGAAGCAATGACAAATCCGCGAAAAGATCATAGTCTTTGATCAAGGAGCGATCTGGACCATTGATCGTCCA
>SNQJ01S0158080.1:5021-22052 GCA_010110895.2 Picea sitchensis
CTCTACAGCTGTCATGCTCAGCAAGACCCAACTGGGCATGTAAGCACCCTTTATTTGCTCACCAAGTGACAAATTGGGTGCAAACAAAGGGCTAGAACAATCTAGAGCCATTGACAAATAGGAAATCCAAATGCTCAGGTCTAGCTTTTATGAGATGTATAAGAAGATGTAGGCCAGCCAAGGACAGGTCATCCAACAAGAAGAATTAGCGAGACAATTGTAGGATAGGATGAATTCTATTCAAAATCAGGGGATAGATTTAAAAACATTTCAAGCCTAGGCACTGGAGGTGCATATGAAGATAGAAGCAGAGAAAGAAATATTGATTTCTAAAGTAGAAGTTATTTATAACTATTTCCAAGAAGTAAGTCAATCTTACGATAACATTTTTTTTCAAAGAAAAAGAGGCTAAAGCAGCCCGAGATAACTTTCAAAAGGTAGTTGTACTTTCGGCAAAAGAAGAGGTATCAGAAACTCGAAGGCTATATGTTGTAGAGCATATCAGGGGTGATATCATGCTTAAAGTATGGCAGGCCAACATAGCCTAAAGAAAGAAAATGGCCAAGGAAGTCTAGGATGATTGCGAAGATACTTTCAATTTTCTAGACAAAGGATCATTAGGTATTGGAGAAGACAATTTCCCTGGGCTACTAGGACAGATCAATATTGTAAGACATCAACTGAAACTCAAAGAGAACTTGAATGAAATTCAGGTTGAAATTTTTCAATTAAAGGAGATTGATGTTACCCATATAGACAGGTGGCTGGTGAAGCTAAATTTAAAATTTCAATCAGGTAAGTTTGTTGACAAAGAGATTGAAGACCGATTCCCAAAACTTCAGAGAAAGTTTTATCTGTTCGAGGAAAAGGATATACCAGAGCCTCCTAGATTTTTTGTGCATTTTCTAGAAAAATGTATTGAATGTCTCGGACCAAAAGAAGGAGATACTTCAACAAAGCAATGAAGTATCATATTGTAAACTCATATTATCAAGATGATAGAGAAATAAAAGATAACCATGCAAATGGTTCAAGTTTGTGTTTTTGTAACCATTAGCCCCTAGGAGTTAGGAAATAACCAACCGTCAAGAATTAGTGACTTTGTATAAATATAATTTCGTAAGACTGAGAAATGGATTTTTTGCGGCCAATTGTACTAGAGACGTTTTCTCATTTACAGTGATTAATGAAAATACAAATGAAGATTCCAAATTCTGTCAACCTTGAGTTATGTGTTCCTCTTTACTTTCATTTTCAACATCTTTCCCTTATGTATTTTTGATGAATGTTTAACTGCAATTTAGTACAACATATACTGTGGTTAAGACTTATTTGGTAATCTAATTGTTTACAGGTTTTCCTCTGTGCTTGCTATTAGCAAGCCCAAGACCTGTAGATTATTCAAATTACTATATTTTTATGCTTCATTAGAGATCTATTGTTTTTCTTCTTCCCCTATTACAAAGTGATATTCCTCCATGATTGATGCCTCACTTTGTTTAAACAACTTTATGTTTTTCTCCCATCACTTTCATGATTTTTGGATTTGACTTAGGAACGAGAAACGACCTCTGAAACTGTTATGTTATTAATTTAAGTTTGGGAATTTTTTCTCTTATAATCCAAAACATAAATAACAAACCTTGAAAACAAAGTAATAGATTTTTTAACCTTTATCCATCATGACTGTATTTGTTACAAGACAACCCAATATAGAACTCAACCTTTCATATCAGAATAACATTGCTTTAAATTTATTTAACACTATCTTACATACAACAAACACCCAGGTTGAATTAGAATGTTCATGGGAAACAACTGAATGATATATGAGCATCCAAGAACATTGGGAAGATAGACAGTGACAGTTAATAAACCAACCATAGCTTTTCTTTTTAGTAACTGATACATTTTATACCTTAAATCTCTCTACATTTTTCGGATGCCTAGAATTTATATTTTAAAGCCTTAAATATGAACTCTGGAACAATAGGTATGTGATCATCTTAAGTTTTGTCATAAAATTTATGGGAAGAAAAATTTTGATATTGGAGAAAGGTTCTCACAAGGGCGACAACATAGAACATTTTATGGGCACAATTGTTGTTCTGAATAATAAATTGCCATACACAACATTTGCGTAGCACGTTCTCGCTACGCAAGTGTTGTAGATTCATATGATTAAAAAGGATGTAATGAAATGAAAGGTATATGAATTTTGATGTAAATACAAGTTCCTAGTCACTTGCTGCCAATTGGATCTACACAAATTACAACAAATGGAGTTTTCTACGCAAAGTTTCTATGAAAATGATGTTGGTAGCACTTGCATAGTAGTAGTTCTAGGTTTCTATGCAAAGGTGGTAGAGTTTATGAAGAATGCATGGGATGCCTCAGAGTGGTTTCCAGATGTACTCGGTGACTCATCACAACAACATATTCGAATTTTACTCAGATCTATGATTGTATAAGATATTTTTTTTTTTTCATTAAATATGGTCAAAACGAATTTACTATTTTTAGTAAAGTTGTTTAGGAGTTGTTCTCTTTCAATGTAACCAGATCCACCATTGTAGGCAACAGTAGTTTGACTCCTAGTATCCTAGTGTGGAAATAGGCTCTTATATATTTGATCACTTTTGATGTAAAAATGGGTGAGTTGGTAGAAAGTATAGTCATTTTGATCCTTATTGTAATATTCTTTGAATCTGAAAGAAATACAAATGCAGAAGTCCCGAAATTTTTATGAAAAATATTCTAATGGTTGTGGTATGAAGTTTGTACTCTTATCTTTGTATGTACTTCTTGTGTCCTTACTTTCATATTCATTTTTCTTCTGTTTAAATTGGATAATTAAAGGGTATAGAATTCATATAATGGTGCTTTAGACTCAAGTGATTTAAACTATGTTTCTCTTCTTAACTAGCTCATAATCCATCTTTCATGGTGCTCTGATTCTGTTACATGTTTCTTTTCCTCTTCCACCCTACATAATCAAACTCAAAACTAAAAGTTCATCACCTAATTTATCCTTTGTTCCTATGGAAATTTATACATACCAATCATTGTTTTCATTCATTTTTAGGGGTTGACTCCATAGCCATAGAGATACCATACCTCCTTACCAACAAATCTTGAAAAAAATACCTCAATCATCTAAACCTAGCAATCATTTCAAAAACAATCTATCTATCAGAGATCAAGTATCATAAAGAGCCCTCTATATATTATAAGGGATAACTTCTAGTATTAAAGTTGGTTTGTAGGTTACCTTTGTAGATTGTTTCTTCATCGCAACAATTTACTCAATGATAACATTTTGGCATCATTTCCGGGGAACGAAGATTAGAATTTTCCCTGGGAAAGAACGATTAAATCTTCATATTTGATTTGTGAGGGTAATAGAGAATCAAATTTTTTTATTGGCTGGAAATTGTTTACCCTGGAAACTTCCTTTTATAATATCAGTAGAAATAAAGTAACTCTAATAAGAAATCCTGGCTCCCAAAAAGATCTACACTAGAAGAAACCCTGATCTAGAACCTATAGCATTTGTGTCTGATCCTAAGAAACTCTTACATACAAGAAAGGAAAGGGTAATTGACTCATTTTATTTCATGGACATAAATCTATCATTATCCAAGGATGGAGTGAAAAGCATTGATGACCTTGATTTTGACATAAAATTCGAAAAAAAATTGTTCAGATCTAAATCAGAATCCAACTTAAATCAAGTTATGTTTGATGATAAGAAATTCCAATTTTTGATTTCTACTGTCCCCATTCAAATTGCTACAATTCTCAGTCAGGCTGTTCAACCAGCCCAAAATCCTCCTAGAGCCATGGAAACTAGATTTGATCCTCTTGCCTTGCCTGCCCAATTACATGATTTAGCTTAGAATTATGCCCAAAGACTTAGATCATATGATGCTGAAGAAAATGCTTTAGCTCGAAAACACTTAGATTGGTTTAACGATTTTGTTGACCTAGAGGAGGTAGATCATGAGGATGTAAAATTAATACTGTTTGCATAAAGTATTTTAGGTGAAGTACAAGCCTGCCACCAGAGACCAAGCTGATTTTCAAACCAGAAATCAAAATTTCAGAAGAGCACCAGGCCCACAGATCAGACAAAGAGACCATAGAAATCAAGGTGATCAACAAACAAACTTCCCCTTCCAAAATAACTATATGAATGAAAATTTTGTTGAATATCTTGAAGACAACATCCATTGTTGTGATGACATTGAAACAAATTTGTTATTAACAAAGGAGAACATGATCAATTTATGGATGCAAATGATATGTTTATGTAGGAAAATGATGACTTGATGCCAATGGAATCAGATGAGTATAGAAAAGGATATTGTTTGTTATTATTATTTATATGTTTGAGTTTGTATCTTTAACTTGTTTGACCCTGGGTTCATGTCTACTGGGGTTCCAACGAAACCTATAAAACTATCGTCCCTCCTGGTAAAACAGAAGGCAACGTAGTGCACAGAGCGCACTGAGCAGTCTCACCCAAGATAGTCTTAATGGGTGGTTTCAATACTCATGTGTTTGCAGCCCAAGAGTGAGTGGAGATATGAGAAATGTGCATTGAGAGTTCTATTTTAACTTATTAACGCAATAAACTGTCATTCACGATTATGCATGGAATATAATCAACTCATTCATTTAGCATATCAACAACTAATGAAAAAATTAATGAAACACATGCATTCAATCACATAACACAAGTTTTACCATGGTTCACCCCCTCCTAGGATACATTCACAATGATCTGGCTCTCAAGCTCTTTTATTATAATCATTCCAAAACTACAATGCCACGTTCTTTACAACTCTTTTCAGTCAGGTCGAGATCTATTTTGAGGTGGACTAGATCATACCAGGATCCTTAGCCTATGATATAACCCTTAAGATCCACCCTCCTTACTCCTCTCCAGCTCAACAACTAACAAAATTAGGTTGTATAGAAAAATATTACAACTAGCTATCAAAACAAGATTCCTCCTCTAGACTCTCTATATCCCGTCCGAATTTGGTCTCTCTCTATGAGACCTAGGTATCTATATTTATATGTTTCTAGCTCACTCGACATTACAATTTATTGCAAAAACCCTAACCCTAACATCATTAGGTCTTACATGTATGTGTGTGTGCTACTCTTCCTTCCATCTGTTGCTTTCCTCTTGCATGCCTTCCTTCCCAAAATAACCTTTCTTTCCGCTTTGGGCTACTTCCAATAGGCCCCCAACAATGACATGTGGCTCATCCTGAGCCACCTAATATTTTTGTGCTTCGTCGATCTCCCTGGTGATCACTTGGAACTTCTTCTTGAGCTCCCTTGCTTGTGTTTGAGCTTATGCGGTCTTCTCCTTGAGTGTGTCTACTGTCTATAGTATAGTCTCGTCGCTGATCAATTCCACACACTCTACCTAGGTCTATGCCATATATGTCTTGGCTTCCTCTGCCTATGTAATGACCTTTGATACTTACTCCTGGAGCGGTTCCATTTGAGACTGGCACTCTTTTTTCTGCGTTTGCGCAGTGGTGATTTCTTCCTGTAATCTCTTCATATCTTGTGCCCCTTTAACACACTCTGTGATGGACATTGTCTTCTGCTTATGCTTGAGGTCTTGGATAGTTGCGCTTATCCTTTCTTCTTCCTGGTCCCACCGCTGGACTTGTTGATCCTCTTCTAGATTTGTCTAGAGCTGTGCTACTTTGTCAAACAGGTCGGCCGCTACATGGACCTGTCATTCTATCTCATGTATCTACTCTATTGCCTCCTACTTCCTTTGCTCCCTTACCTCTGGTGGAGTGGTAGGTGTGAGTTGCTCACAAAGATTCTCGATCTCCTATTGATATTGATCGATTTTCTTCACAATATGATCAATATTCTCTGTTTCTGTGAGTTCGACCCTCTGCGCAGTATTTGGAATCTTCTCGTAAGATCCGACCACTTTTTGTTCCAATCTGTTCATGCATTCCCTCTCCTCTTTGGTCTCGAGCTTGGCCTGCTCATATATCAATTCCATCTTGTCCTGTTTATCCTTTACCTACTCTAATTCAGCTGTGTCTATGCATGTACGAGACTGTACCTCCTGGGTAACACTAACCTACAGTTTATATAGGGCCTTGGTTGGTATGCGCAAAAATACCAACTGCAATTGAGCCATATCCTTTAAGGGTGTTTTCCCCACGATCTCATCCATGCACATCATGTTGGGTGTAATGTGAAACATTGCACTCAACTGTGGTATTTTATGGACTATATCCCTCTCACTTGCTTCAGGTTCTCCTCCTATCTATGATGCTGATGGCGTTATTTCTATGTTGTTGTCGTTTGCCTGCGTTTCCCCGATCTGCTTGAGGATTTGTTGTATGTCTTCCATCTCTTCTTGAATTCTATCTCTGTGGTGCACAACATTTTCAAAATCCTCGAATGTGCGATCCTAAACCATTTGGGCCACCATTTCTGCATCACCCTCTGTAATCATGTATTCTGGAGGTGTTCTATGCACCTTCATCTTATTGCACGCACCACCCTTCAGAGTAGCTGGTCACTTAGTTGGGACTGGTTCTTATGTATTAGGACTTGGTGTAGTCCTCTGTGCTACCTCGGCCTATTTCTACTATACTTGGGGTAGCTGTGTATTATTCTTCTTCCCCTTTTGGGTTCCTATCTTAGATGTCCCCCCTTTCGTCTGCTTTGGCTTGGTATGGCCCATCCTTGGTTTCTTGGGAACTGTGACTTCCTGGGGCTGTGTCTCTTCCTGCTCTGCCTCCTCATCTTGTGGATGTTCATGTCTTGCTTCCTCCTCATCTTCCCCTACAGGTATGCCTCAAGTGAGGACTGGAATCCTCCAATCATCTTCCCAATCCTTAATAGCCATTTGTATGTCACCCTCCGTGATGCAATAGCGTAGTTGTAGCCACTGCTTGTTGGGGTCCTTCCGTGCCTAGATCCACATCGCATGTCGAGTGGCCTTGAAGTTAGATATGTCCTAATAGTATGAAACAACCCATGGTGTTAGTCTCCATAGGTTGGTGATGGTCTCTTGAAGGTCGCGAAGATATCCTTCAAATATAGTTGTGTTCATATTTATTTTTTTGGCGTTCGAAGTGGCGCCAAGCGATAAATATCTCGCTCGATGATTGGGTTTGGGTCTGGTGGTGAAAAATACATATTTCGGTTCATTCCATCCCATAATGGATATCAACATGATTATCCATGAATAATGAAATTATGTTCCCAGATCCTATGCATCCTTGTAGTCATCTAGAAACAGATTCAAAAGATAAAGGGCCCAACTGACTGTGGTGCCCTTGGCACACTATGCTGCAACTGCGACAACCCTGACCGAGACTTCCTCCTTGTGGCATTTTCTGAGCATCTTGTAGGCCATGATTTTTGTGCCCATTTTTGTTGTGATGTCACTGATCCATTTGATGATGATTCCACACATCCCCCTTTTAGTGTCGAACTTCTTTTTGATCTCCTCTGCGAGTTCTTTCTCCTTTTTTTTGTCGTCGAGAAATTGTGCGGGATCCATGCCCCGTGATGGTAGCCTTGTAATGTGCATGATGAGCTGTACGTCTATTGAGACGAGCTTGTCCAACCATAAATATCTGCCATGTGTGATGACCATGAATTGCTTGACGCAACTGCTTGCATACTATCCTCTGCCAAAGTGTGGTAGTTCCAACAGACCTAAAATCCCAGTTTTTTCCAATCCCGCTGCCCACTCAAGTGGTTGATGAACCGATGCCCAAAATGGATCTAAAGCCATAGTATGTAGGTAGAATTACTTCGTGAATTCGGGAAATTGTCTGTGTCCATTACATCATGGTCTGAGTACTTTAGTTTTTCTACATATCCTAACAAATCTTCTTTTACCTACACCCCTTCTGGTATGCGCAGAAAAATAATTGTTGTGGCAGGTTGTTTGCACGGTGACCTAGGTACTTTGTTATTATCCTTCCGTGGTGGATGACTTGAGGTCCTAGCCTCCATTGGTCGTTATTTGGCATATTGTTCTAGCCATCTTGTGACATCTTCCATTTCTCCCTCCTGTGGGTGTTCTGACACAGTTGTTTGTGATTCATCTGGCTCGTCTGCTGCTTCCTGATTCAGAGCCATCCCATTGACTCTTGGGGATTCTTCAAGGTTTTCTGGTTTCACTTGACTAGCTGTGTCCTCATTCTATCAGCCCTTCCCCTCTTCAGGACTATCCACGTCCATGCTTGTTGGTGCTGTCTTCTTGGTTTCCTCCACAATGTGTGTGGGGTTAATTGGTGTTGTATCTAGTGATGATATTTCATCTACATTGACGACCTTTGGCAACTGTTGTTCACTTTCTTATGATTGTATTTGTGCCCTAGTCCTAACTATGGATTTTATGGAAGTCTGGATCGATTCGACTTATTTGGGTGGTGCCATGGTGGTGAAATCTGATCGTCCGTAGAGCTCAGTGGCCCCTGCAACCTCCGTGAACTTTCCTCTATGCTTCGTATGCTCTATCGCTCTCTGCCTCTTCCAATTTCACAACAATATTTTTGCTCCTGCATCCTTGCTTTGTATAGGTATCATGTGAAGCTTATAGAAGATGTTACCTTTATTAATGATTCAATGAAACTCTGGTTCCTTCATACTTTCCATTACTCTCCCTCGTCGTCTCCAGTTGGTGCGATTAATGCGGCCTCTTGTCAATCATTTCCGGCATTCAATTCTGCTTGCCTTCATCATTTAGTACTTATTTTTCCGTCTTTACCTTTCCCGCTTGTTTCCATTTTGAACTAACTGTTGGCCTTGTATTCGTTGTGTTTGTATTCCTAAGTGTGCGTGCTCCTTCTCCTTTTGGCGCATTATACCTCTGTTGGTACCTTTTAATATCCTTTTTTTTTTTCAAACTGTGCGGTGACTTTCAAGTTATGGGTGGTCAACTATCCTTGTACAGCTTCAGGCAGCTCCCCTTGATCATTCCTCTAATTTTTTCACCTCCCAAGTCTTTCAACTATAAAACTCCCCCATCTGTGACAAGTTTTACTTTGTACGGTCCTAACCAATGAATTCTGAGTTTTTCTAGATGTTGAATGGATTTGCTATCATACATCAACACTAAGTCTCCTTATTTGAAAGTTTTATTTTTGATGTGTCTGTCATGCCAAGATTTGTCCATTTCTTTATAAACTTGTTGGTGGAACCCTGCTAGGATCTTATCTTCCTCCATGATCATCAATTGATTTATCCTATCTTGTACTGTGCCTTGTTCTATCATGTGCGTAATCGCTGCTATGTGTAGACTGGGTACCAAACATTCTAATGGCACCATTGCTTCTTAGCCGTATACCAATCTGAATGGCGTGTATCCTGTCAAATTCTTGCATGTAGTCTTGTATTCCCAAGATACTGCTGGTATTTTAAGGTCCCAATCATCTTTGTTGACATTACAAATCTTTGTCAGTGCGTTTTCAAGGATTTTGTTAAATGCTTCAACTGTTCCATTTGCCCGTGGGTAATATGGAGTGATCTTTTGATGATGTATTGCAAATTCTTCATTCATAGGCTTAATAGTGCTATTAATGAAGTGAGTGCCTTGGTCTCTCATCAAAATTATTGGGAAAACAAATCTAGTGATTACTTGTTCAAATAGAAAGTGTGATGTTGTTTCTGTGCTGCAATCCTTTACTGGTGTTGTTTCCACCCATCTTGCCAGGTATTATGTCACGATGATAATGTACCTTTCTATTGTCCTCTTGGCTGGTGGGTTAATTGGTCCCACAAAGTCTATTTCCCATTTGTCAAATACTTGCAATGTTACCTGTGGTTGCAATGGAATCTCATCCATTCTATTGGGTTTACCAATCCTCTAACACACATTGCATCTCTGGAAGTACTCTTTCAAGTCTCTGTGAATGGTCGAACACTATAGTCCTACACGCAATACCTTCTGCACGATATCGTTTCCTACGTAACGTCCTCCTACTATCCCCTCATGGGATTTTTCTAAAACCCTTGGTATTTCATTTTCTAGAACATATCTTCGCAAGATGCTATCTGCGACCATTTTGTATACGTGTCCTGCAATCAACTGATAGTATGCAACCCAGACTACCGGGTTCTTATTCTGCACGGTATTATATTCCTGTGGCGCAGTACCTATACTGAAGTACTGAATGATATATGCAAAGTATTCATCTACGATCTGGACTGAAAATAACTGTGCGTCCATAAAGTTGTCCTCTAGGTTTGTAGGTTCTTCTCTATTCGTGACCCTTGATAGGTGGTCAGGTCCTGCATTCAAATTTAATGGCTTGACTATTACTTCAAAATCAAACTCTTGAAACAATATTAACCATCGACATATTCTCCCCCCCAACATTGACTTGTTGACTAGGTATTTAAGGGCTGAGTGATATGTGAACATATTAAAATGTTTTCCCAATAAGTAATTGTTGCACCTCTTTCATCACCTTAGTGAGAAAAATAGAGGTGCTTGCAATCTCAGTTGGGTTTGCTGAGCAGGACAGCTGCAAGGAAAAGGGTTAGAAAAAGAAATATAAAACAACAACTAAGAATTCAACTAAGAAATGAAACAACAACTAAATTTATAAGCATAGGGACACAGAGACAAAAAGAACAATGAGACCCATGTCACCAATGATAAGGCTGATATTAGTGAAAGAAAACACCAAGAAGCAAGGAGACTATGAGTCCCTTCTTCCTCTAAGGGAGGGCTCTTGGACCCCCACAAGTAAGCTCTTCTTACAACTTTGAAAATGAAAATGAAAATGGTGAAATAATTCTTTGCTAATCTACTCAAGGGGTGAGATGGATTGCCCAATGCAATGATGCAAGTATACTCTTGGCAAGGATAGAAGAGTCCTCAAGAGAATAATGGCAGCATAACTTTTCTTTGAATTCCTTGAAAAATGAAGTGTATCCATGGCCTTTTTATAGCATTCCTTTGAGCTATTGTTCAACTAGTTTGTAGTGTGTAAAGAGGATAATTAGGGCATTTCTAGGTCTTTGACCATCCATCTAGTCAAATCCAGTCCAGATTTGAGTGTCAAATCGGCTTGGGAGCTGAATCATAAGTGGGTGGGAGGACGACCACTCTCATAAATGCACTGTTTCTCAGGTGCGAGGCTTTTTGCGATAACAGTCGTGCATCGTGCGCATGTGTGCGAATATGGTGTTTCTGTTTCGCACATGTGCACGCACGCCCAGTGTCTTCATAGCGCCCTTCAATTTTTTACTATTTTGTATAGTTTTTGACCCTTTATGAATGCTTTTGTGTTAATTCAGTTCCATGGATGACTTCATAACTGTTTGACGATGTTGAATTCTTGTGACCATTTGCTGACGAAATTTCAGTGATAACAGTAATGTCTGAATTTCTGCAGTGCGTAGACCATATCTAGGCCTTCCCTCTCTGTAGTGTTATAGTTCTGCTATGATTCTGATAGTTTTTTGCTCACAAATATTATAGGGTGATACAAATCTCCCGCTCATGGTTGCGCCAAAATAGCTCCAAGTGCTATGGATGATGCATCTACATGTACATGGAATGTCTTCTCCCAGTCTGGAAATACTAGTATTGGTGCAGTGACCATGTTGGAAGAAGACCAAAGTGGAAAGAAAGACAATTTTGGGAAAGAAGGCATGCACAAGGAAAGTGACAACTGGAAGGAAGAAAAAAATGCGCGCATGCATGGACGACCTAACCATGGTAGGGTTAGGGTTTTTGTAATGCATTATAATGGATGAAGAGCCAGAAACATATATATAGAGATACATAGGTCTCATAGAAAAGGGGTTAGATATTAATTGTCATTACAGAGAGAATTGTTGCAGCGAGTCGATATGTAATATTTTTTTGTATGACCTACTTTTGTAAGTTGTTGAGCTAGAGAGGACGGAGGAGGGAATATCTTGAGGGTTAGATCATAGGCTGAGGAGCCTGGTGTGGTCTAGTCCGCCTCATATAGATTTTACCCCACTGAGAAGAGTTGTAAGAATGCGTCACCGTGAGGACATAACGACTATAATAAAAGAGATGAGAGCCAAATATTTGTGGACGTATCCCAGGAGGGGGTGAAGCATAGTAACATATGTGTTATGTGATTGAATGTATGTGTTTCTTTATTGTCTTAGTAGATATATATGTGCTAAATGAATTAGTTATTATAATTCTTGCATAAATTGTGATAATGGTATATTGCGTTAATAATTTATAGTAGCATTCCCAATACCGAGTTATCATATCTCTCACTCAATCCTAGGCTATAAACACATGAGTATTGCAATGACCCATTAAGACTATCTCGGGTGAGACTGTCTAGTGCACTTTGTGCTCTGTGTTGCCTTCTGGTTTACCAGGAGGGACGATAGTTTTAGATGATTTGATGGAAATCCAAATAGACATGAACCCTAGGTCAGTAAATTAGAAAGGATATCAGATAGAGTAACCAATAAATGGTTCTGTTGTCGTTGGTAGGAACCAAAGAGGATTGAGTAGATGAGATAAGTTGAAGGTCTGTCAGAGGTAGATCAAGAAAATATTAGAGAAGAGAGCAATGAGCCACTATAAGTGGATGTTGAGACCATGGAATCCCACAAAAGTAGAGATCAAAAGATGGCTAAGGAAAAAAGAGTTGGAGTTTGCACAGAAATATAACATAAACCCTAGAGTCACACCCCACAAATATCTTGAGAAATATGTCTTTACTGATTTACACGAAAGTCTTTTTCTGTGATTTTCCACACTTATTGCAGGAGTGGATACTAAGGTTGAAGGATACCCATTCAATGAACCGGATTCGATAGCTAGATTGGACCCCAGTACAGGTTGAGTAGTTACAACAAGAGAACAAAAAATTCACCTGTGCACTAGAATTGTGGCTTGATAGTATTGTGGCAGGCCTTATAACAGAGTTTACAGTAGACACATCAAAGTCGTACAATGCAACAGAGCAAGAATTTCTACGAGGACCTTGAGGAAGGTACATTATATCATTATATACTTCTATTAAGATACTGCTATACAACAAAAGTGTAATGACAATGGAGTCAGGCAACTAAATTTCCCTGCATGCATGGGGGAAGGGGGGAAGCACTAACAAAAAGAGGAGAAATGGAAGGATGAAAGGATAAGGGAAATAAGGAGGATCCCTTGGACCTGATCATGATGGATGATGACCAGATCAAGTGGATCTTGGAGACAGCTAGAAAGACGCGTAGCAGAATACCCTACCAATACAAGGTGAATACCAAGAAAAGAGACGTAGCCACAAGGGAAGGCTTGGAAAGTGACGAAGAAGAGGTATAGGATCTTTGGGATATGGAGAAGATTGAGGAAATCCTGTGTGCAACATATGAGAGGAAGACAAGAGGTTAAAGAATGGGAAGAGAAGGAAGCAATCGTATCCATATTAATGTCAGTGTGGAACCCATAAACCCATGTGCGAATAATACACCAAAGATGACACCACCATTTAGAAAACTAAAGTTCGTAATAAGTCAGATAGTAGGAAGCACATCTACACAAAGAGCAACACCTGGAAGAGCGATTTCATGAAACACTAGTCAAGTATCTACACTGCGAGGAGGTAGTAGTTCAACGTTCAGAATGGCAAGACACGATCCTACCATCAAGTTACCAGAATTTAAAGGAGAAGCGTCATAGAACCCGAAGAAACATTTGTTCATCTGTGAGAAGATTTGGGAAGAAAAACAGATCAATGACGAGGATATCAAACTGGCACAACTAGTGATTACACTAAGGGATCGTGCACTGGATTGGTACATGAGCTTAGCTACAAACAATCCACTAGGGACAACCAGAACAATTGCATACATCAAGAAAATGCTGATAAACGAGTTCCATAATCCAAGTTTAGAAGATCATTACATGAATGAGATGATCCAAATTAGACAAAAAATGGGATAATTCATATGGGAGATTCATTAGAAACTCAAGCGACTAAAGGGAAAGTTGAAATATCTCATGACTTATATGCAACATCGACACCTGTTTGTCAATTCATTGCTCCCACACTTAAAATATCCATTGCGACAACAAAAGTTTCAGACGTAGGCAAAGGCTCTGCAGGCAGCCCTACAACTGGAAGAAAACCAGTATCAACAGACATATCCAACCATCAAAGAAATAAAGGAGGATTTGAAGAACTTAACATTCCAACTCGACCAGAATAAAAGTAAGGACAAACAAGAAGTTGTTTGGTATACTACATGCAAGACAGAAGGACACCACAAGAATGAATGTCCAACATTCACGTAGTATATGGCAGCAGGAATGCCAAATCCATTACCAATAGGAGGACTATGGTGTGAAATCTGCAAGAAACCAGGTCATGATCCATATCACTGCTCAATGATGCAAAAATACTAGACAGTCCCAAAGAGTTCATATTTCAACTTTTGTAAGTCAGTGGGCCATGAAGACAAAGATTGTAGAACTATGGAGTTGATGCAAGAGAGGACATTAGATGCATATAGAGTGTAGGAAGAAATGATGATAGGGCAAGCCACACCAAATTTTAATCCAATTCTAGCCCCATACAACACTGCACAACAACAATATAATACTGTGCAACAACCATATAATACCGTGCAACCATAGTACAACGCAACACAACCTCAGTACAATAATATGTAGTACAATCAGGTGCCTCAATATAATGCACCGAGAGGAGATTGAGCAGGCTATAGAGGTGGAGGATGAGTGAGAGGAGGTTTTGGATGAGGTAGAAGACCAGTGATATGTCATAATTTTCAACAATCGGGACATTATGCAAGGGAATGTCCACTTCCAGTAGCAACATGTATGTATTGTCGCTCATCAGACCATGATACAAAAGAATGTATGAAACTATTAGTAAAGATTCAAGAAAAGAGAAACCAGAACAACCAGAATGTTCAGTGGATCTCAGCCGAAGGAAGGGATGAAGGACGAAACATCAACATAGTCACCCACAGAGGAGCTAAAACAGGGAATGACGCAGTTCGACAAGAGCCACTACAACACCAATGGGTGAAGAAGAACATCGAACCAAGGAAGTAGGTCGAGGCACAAAAGGAGAAGGAGATATTTAAGCAAGCCCGACAAGAATTTCATAAGGAGGACATTGCGACGACTTTAACTGTGCAACAAAGAAAGGACGCACTAGAATACAATATGCCTTCGTTATTGGATCATACCAATAAAATGCAATCTATGGGACAAGTAAGTACAATCAAAGGATTCTTGCAATCATGTTTCAAAGTATTAAATGATCCATCATCTATGAAAATGCTCCAAAACATATTAGAAAGATGCAATATAGAAACAGAAGAAAAATTAGAACAAAAGATAGTCAATCACCTACATACAAGGAGAAGAACAAGTAGGGAGTTCAGAATGAATGCAAACATCATACTGGATCTAGGATTTGAAGTTAATATATTACCAAAGAATACATGGAAATGTATGTGAGAGTCCAGATTAGGATATTCACCAGTTCAACTAAAACTAGCAAACCAGCATAGAGTCCTACCATTTGGTAGACTAAAAGGAATGATAGTAGATCTGGATGGGGCACACACTAAAGTAGATTTTGATGTAATTGAAATAGTGGATGGCACAACACCATATCCAGTGTTGCTTGGCTTGGACTGGGCATTTGAAAACCAGACCATAATCAATCTAAATACGTGAAAAACGACATTTAATTCAGGTGAATACATGGTCATTGCACCACTAGACCCATTAGAAGGGGAAAGGTTTGTAGATCCCACTTGCTTAGAATTAGAGGAAATCAAACAGTTGTACAGAAAAACTGCGCACAATGAATATTACGTAAACCCAACTGCAGATGGAATACTCAGTTGGCAGAGCATTACTTCATGTGCGACAAACTTAGATATCGGTTTAGAGAACTAGCAACAAAGGTTACACGAAGTTTGCACGAGAATATGTGCATGAATAAATCGTGCAGTAAGATGGGTAGGCATGGAGATAAGGGAACCACCCAATTTCCATGGAATAAACGATCTAGAAATATTATTGGCACAGTATGAAGATAAATTTTCATAGAATCGGAGACTCTTAGCACTTGATATATCACTCAAGGCCACACCTGCAAGATGGTGGGGCACACACAAAGAGACCATCATAGATTTGGCACCAATGTAAGCGATTACTGCGCATAAGGTTCGATGCAGAACAAAAAAACAATAAACAACAGAAGTACGATGGACATGGGGCACCAACAGAACACTTGGAGAAGTTCAGAACGCTGTGGAAATCGACACCCCTAGAGGAATGGCCTGATTATTTTATACACACTCTAGAGGGCACACCAGAAAACTGGTATACAGACCAGATACTGTGTAGAGGAACTACGCCTTGGATGATATTACAACATAATTTTACAGTCACTTTCTCATTCGAGCATGAGAACCCCAACATAGATGCAGTGCTTAAAAATATAAGAGGGGTGATATTCATCAAGGAACCAGAAGTCGATCTCATAACAGAAGAGAAACAATGAAATAAACAGATGGTCAACGAACTATTGTCATGTTACCATGTGCAGGAGGAAGCACCAGACGAAGACGATCCGAGTGATATTTAGATCGAGGAATCAAAAGGTGAAAGAGAAATGGAAGGTCCACCTATAGAATCAGAAGTTACTGTTTCACCGATCAAGGTAAATAAATTCAACATTGGGACAGCTGAAAATCCCAAAATGGCCAGCATAAAATATTACTGGGATGAACAAACAGTGGAGAGCATAACATAGTCATTGCACGAGTACATTGACCTGTTTCCCATGAAATTCATGTTGGATTACTGAGAGGGGGGGTGAATCAGTAATAGCGCAATTATAATCCTTTTTCTTCAAATGTTATATCAACGTAGAATTATTATCCAATAATGAGCAGTAAGAAATAAACAATCACACACATACACAGTACACCACTGTTTTACGTGGAAACCCAAATCGGGAGAAAACC
>SNQJ01S0158081.1:0-22052 GCA_010110895.2 Picea sitchensis
TAATGATGGAATATGATCATCAATGCAAGATGGACCCCACAATGCCTCTCAAATACCCCTGTACTCGCTCTAGCATCCATCTGGCTACTCTGGTCATTATAAATCTCTTCCTTGTGATGATGTCCCAAGGTGGGGACATTACATTGAAGCTTCTATTGGTGAGTACCCTTGACCTGTGTTTCCACGCGCTGATCAATGGATTCATGTTTCATGCATTCAGGGTTGAGCTCTTTCGGTGTCAACTGTTTTGCTATCTTTGAGATGTCCAATAATGGTGGAAAGTATGGTCGAAGGAGGTCCACATTATACATTGGGTGCAAGACAAATAATGGGGGAATGTTGAGCTCAAAAGAATTGTCACCCACAACCTTGGTGATGGTGTAAGGTCCATAGCAGAGTGGATGAAGCTTTTGATGGGGTCTTTTAAGGCATTTGTTTTACAAATGCAACCAAACTTTATCGCCCACCTAAAACTTGTGGGGCACCCAATGTTGATCATGGCCCTGCTTTTACTTGGCATCAAACTTCTGCAAAATATCATGAACCTATTGGCGGATGTGTTAGATTCATTCAATGAACTGGGTGGTTTTGTCAGCTTCAGTTTGAGCATGTGATGATTCTTCCTATGTGGACGCAAGGGGTAGTGAAACATCCATGTGAACCAATGATTGAAATTCCAACCCCACCTGAAAGGAGTTGTGGTTGGTTTATATATGTATGGCTCTGTTGTAACTGTTTTGAACATAGGGAAGAATCTCATCCCATGTGTGTGGATACTTGGAATTGTACATAAGAAAGATATGTGTGATCATCTTGTTGAAGACCTTGGTTTGGACATCTGTTTGGCGGTGGAAGGCCATGGATTTGGTGAGTCTGATGTCCAGCCTTGACTGGAGGATCAAACAGAATGTGCTGAGGAACCGACTGTCTTAATCTGAGATGATGGTTTGTAGTATCCCAAAATTTATCGACAATCGTTCGAAGAAGATCTTGGTAGTGGCCTCCACTATGATGCTCTTCTTGTAGGTGGTCAGAATCACCATCTTGGAAAATCGATCAACAATCACGAAAACACAGTCATTTCCCTACTTGGTTGAAGGAATTGAGATGGATTCCTAGTGATCGTTGAGAATATGAAGAGGGGTTTACATGCCTTGTTTCTTAATGGCTTGTTTATCAATGGCACAGGCTATGCAGGACCTGATATACTTGTTGACATCCTATCGAATTTTTTGCCAATAGAAATGTTGTTGTAGCACTGCATCTATCTTTTCTACGCCGAAGTGTCTTGCCACTCGATTGTAGTGAGCTTCCTAAAATAGCTTCAATCGTTCGCTTGATGGGACACAGAGATGCCTCAAATGGCACAACAACTCGTCATGAAGATGGAAATCAATGACAACTATGTTTGTGCCCAACATATGGTAGGTAGTGGCGAATTCAAGATCTCTCTTGTAGAGTTGGGGCCATCCAGAGGTCTCATGTTCACAGGAGTGTAGTACTATGGTTAGTACTGCAACTAGAGGTCAATTCAACACTCCCTTAAAAAAAATTGGGATTGAGTCCACTCAACACATTATCATTATTATAGGTAAATATGAGGTAGATTGACAATTATAAATGCACTATCTAATGCCTCAAATAGATAGAAAACCAAAAATAATATTACAGTCTTACACGAGCAGTGAAATTTTCTACCAACATGTAACGAACCAGAAGTAAAAATAGAATCCAAACCTTTTTAAGGGGGTGTTTCAACTTCAATATGTTTTGAAAGAGTGCTTGCATTCAGGGGGTTATTACATGTCATGTATGAAAACGAATTCAAAAATCCATATAAGTGCACACATCCTTCGTTAATGGTACTACAAAGCCTCTCAAGACATGGTCAAGGCTCTTTTGGTGGAGTTCGTTAACCATTTGAGCACCCCACATCTCATACTCATTTAAACATACTTTGAAGAATGCCAAGCTTGAAAGGATAACACAAGGCAACTAGAACATTCTCCAAGGTCAAAGGGTCAATAAGAAGTAAAGCGCTTCATACCTAAGGAATAAGAGGTTGATTTAATATTATTATATGATTAAAAAATTTTAAGGACTGCCCTGGATATCAGGATGAGCATAACTTTTTTCACTCAGTAGCACACATCACAAGGGGTTATTAGAGGAGGAGCGCTCCCCTATTTTGAGCTTCATAACCATTTGGCATCTTTATCTAGAAATCCAATATTCCAACACTTCAAGGAAGGTGTAATTGAGTGTTATCCTAAAGGAAGGTCTAATTGAGTGGTATCCAGCATGAGGGAGGGAAGTTGATATTAATATAAACAGTTTTACAGCTGAGAACAGTATGTGCAACAACTTCATGTTATTATAGTTTTTTATGCACTTTATATTACTTATTTTGGGGAAGAGGGGATCTTTTGAAGCTTTTTCTTGATAAAAAAGAAGATACATGTTAGACATAATAAATAAATTCATATAAATAATAAAAATTTGAAAAATGCAATATACAAGAATATTATATTTGAATTGGATACATTCTTCTCAATAAGTTTGATATTACATATTTTAAAGTATTGGAACAAAGAATATTTTTATCACCCATTATTTCCACTTGCTACTTGCTACTATTTCCACTCACTTGCTACTATTTCCACTTCCACTTGCTACTTGAAGGTATTCATTCCAACATCTAGAGAAAGAACATAGGTCAATGGTAAATGTCTCATTGAAAATCTAGTTCTTTCGCCAATATTGAACAATAATCTTGAGGTGAAGCACAAATTTACCGTTATGTCTTTTTCACACATTCACAGAGAATTTAATATTAAAGCTGGCATATTATCTAAAGAAGGTCTTTCTTTGCAAAAATGAACTTTTTATGAGCAGGAGTTTAAGGATGGAGAATTTCAATAAGAAATTGTTGTTCTTTTTATTAATAATATCTTTGATATAATGTATTACCCCTCAAAATGTTCATTTTGAGACATTCATTCCAGCAGTGGATAAGAAAGTGGCTTATTGCAACATATGACTTGGAAAACAAAGCATGAGTATCTCCATCTGTTTCATGTATTGAATCCTCACTAGATTGTTGGACATAAGGTCATCATTGTCATGGCTAACTATGCGCTGTTGTTTTCATATTTTGATGGGCTGGAATAGACCTGAAGTTAAGCACTAAAATTATGGTTTTTCAGATGGAATGCCTTTTTTATTTAATGTAAAGAATTACTGAGCTTCCCAAAGCAATAAAGAAAACTTTCAAATCTCCTTGGAGTTCGCTTGGAAGAATTTGTCGTCGAATATAGAAGAAAACACCCATCAATTTGCTAACTTTTGGAAGTTAGTATGCCATGGAACGTTTGACAGCCATATTTTGAAGAGTATTGAACTAACGGCTTCTAGAATTATGAGCAGAATTGTTATCCTCGGGATCAAGGTAATTAAAGCATATTTAGAGGTATCTATTAGGATTTTCTAATAGCCTTTTTAATGCAGATTGATCAGTTGGAATAACAACTACTATGTGAAATCTTTCACTAGTCTCTGGTGTTCAGGTTTTGATGAAGACTGCTTTTGTTTCTCCATATATCTATCACCCATTGCTGCCAATACCAGATTAGAAGGCATGTTTTGCATATGTATTGGTTGGCATAATCTCCGAGATTAAACAACAGTTGGTGATATACCTCCAGAAGTTGGCAAGAACATCAAATTATGGGCCTATCACACATAACAATTTTGTCAAAAGAGTTGAAAGCACACTTGTAGCAGCCATTGGTAAGGAATCATTTCTCTCTGGTTCATCAGCTAGCATAACAAAGGGAAAAAGAAGGTATCATAAAATCCAAGAGTAGCAAAAGCACCTTACTGCTGAGATATTTTTTAGTGCCAACAGTTAAGGGATCTCTCTGACGGATGAACCACCTGAACTTCAAGTACACAAATGTCCATATCTGTATATCCTTGATGTTGTATATGATTCAAGGGATGGATTTTCTTTCTGCATTCTGATGAATGTGCTAAATAGATTTGGATCATTTTTTTTTTTTAATTTTTTAGAAAATTTTAAATTTTAGTGATTGACATTACATATTTTAGATTTTTGGGGATATTTGATGATGTTGAATCGCTGAATTCATTTATACATTCTATAACACAATTTCAACAATGCAAAATTGTGACCTCACCAACAATTACTTACAAGTTTCAGATGATAATTTAAAAACTTAAAACATATAGAATAAGGCTATTAAAAGCAGAATATGGCTATTAAAAGCCCTTTGACACAGTCAATAGGTCAACATCAAAAGAAGGGTTGAACTCTTAAAATAAATGGTGAGAGAAATGTTTAGCATATTGTGGGATTAATTGCATGGTTATGGCAAGATTTGGTCAAAATAACCCAAATCGAGGGAGCGCCCAACATGGAAGTAGCTCAATGATTGCAATAATGAAAGATTTTTTTTGAGGAGGAGAAGATGCGCTTTTTGAGTGGTCGCGCACCTTACTCGACATTATTTTTATTAGTCCCTGCAGTAGGCATAGAGGGACTATAGTGATCAATAATTCATTCACTTTATATTAGTTTGCTCTTTGATCACAAATATTTGCATAATCTCTATTGTTGGAGCTAGGGAACTAAAAACATTGATTTTTATATACTAAAATGTACCATATATGTAGTGATTTGATTGGATAACAAGGTGGAGGTCTTATTGCCAGTGTTGCTATTCCCAATGTTTGATATGTTAACATATCCATACTTTTTTATCATGTACAATATTTTTGAACCATATATTTTTCGTATGTATTTCTTGAATGTGGATTAATGTTAGCATTAGTTCGGATGTTTGTCTTAGCATTTTCTGCTACCTAAATTTATGGCAATGTTTGATATGCTAGCATATTCAAAGTTTGGCCTTCGAATACATTCTCTAGGGTTCGAACTATTGTTACATAAATTATAATAATTTTTTTTGGGTAGGTCAGAGACCTGCCACATTGTATTTTTTTCTTAAATGTTTACAGAGCATTTCTGACAGACTTACATGTTTACCTAACAGGTTTGGCAGCATTGAATGTTTACTTAGAAGGTTTGTTACAATATATTTTCTTCCGTTTTTTTTATATACTTCAGTGGCATTGTTGGTTCGCTAGTTCATGCTTTCTTTTTGCATCTCCACTGATTTCTTATTTTCCTGTTGTTGTTGTTATTGTTTGTTTGTTCATCTTGTTGTAGTTTGCACGTTTGGGGTTCTGCAACCACGATTGGAACTACGTCATTTCTGGTGGGTTGATTGTTGCTTGATTTTTTGTTCGTTGTATGTTGTTTATTGTTATTTGATTCGACTTTGCAGGGTTGGGGTCCTGCAACTGCAGTTGGGCCTTTTGGTGCTTCTTAATTGGGTTGTTATTTTCTGCTTGTTCTTGTTTAGCTAGGGTTTACAATGTTGGGGTGTTGCATCTGCAGTTGGATCTCTTGTTACATTGTTTTGCAGTTGACTCTCCATAAAATACTGTTAAAATAAAATAACATACAAAAAAATTGCAGTCAATGTAAATTGCATCTCTTACGCATTGAACCAGATTTTGTCAGCCTCAAACTATATTTCATAGTTGGTGATATTTTTTCCATGGTTTATGTCTTACTATGGTTTCATAGTTATGAGAGTAAGTTTTGTTGTGTGAGCGATATAGTTGTTCTCTCCCTTTTTATTTTCCTCCGATAAACTGTGTTTCTAGTTGTATAGTTTCTCACGTTTCTGTGGTCATTCCGATCGATTGTTGTTCGGTTGCATACTTAGTCAGTTTTGTGGATGCGGCTTCACGAATAGGTGCTATCGAACTATGGAAGATCGTGTTCGGTGTATACATCTTACACCCAGAACTTCCATGCTCTACAATTCGACCCCACACTCCTCGAACTAGCAACCGTGCCTCTACATGCGATGAGTTTGTCTATCCTACCTACCTTTCCATACTTAGTCGAGTTTTAAAAGTTTGGTTGTTTTTTCCATGGTTTATGTATTACTATGGTTTCACAGTTATGAGAGTATGTTTTGTTGTGTGAGTGATATAGTTTTTCTCTCCCTTTTTTTTCCCTCTTGTAAACTGTGTTTTTGGTTCTATAGCTTCTCACATTTCTGTGGTCATTCTGACCGACCACCATTTGGTTTCATGCTTAGCCAGTTTTATGGATGCGGCTTCGTGGATAGGTGTTATCGAACTATGGCATCTCGTGTTCAGTGTATACATCTTGCACTCAAAACTTCTGTTCTCTACAATTCGACCATGCACTCCTCGAACTGGCAACCGTGCCTTTGCTTGCGATGAGTTTTTCTATCCTACCTACCTTTCCATACTTAGTCGAGTTTTCAAAGTTTGGTGGGTTGACACCTTTCTGGGTTCAAAAAATTTAAAGGCATTTGTGGCTCCCCTCCATCCCCGCTACCTTTTGCCCTTCCCAATAGACATTAATTATGCTTTCAAAAGTCACAACTGACTAGACAAGTTCAAAAAGATTGGCTTTAATAAGTGGAAAGCTCGAGGACATCTCCCATTAAAATGAATAGACATGCGAATATTATGGGATCTGGTAATTTCTTTTGCCTTCATTTTGAATTTGTAAAAAGATTTTTTTTTTTGGCTCTTTTAGTTTTCTTAAAGGCTTCAACATAGTCCACGAACATCTCACCCACAGAGGCCTTGACGTAATGTCCCTCTTTAATATTGTTCATATATTAGATGTCAAATTTGAGAATCTGCTTGGATATGAGAATGTTAATACGTGCTATTAGTTACTATTCAACGTACATATTCAAAAAGATTGGCATTAATAAGTGAAAATATCGAGAACATCTGTTATTAAAACGAATTAACACAAAATCTACGAAAGCTCATCCAGATTTAATTTTAAATACTTATTGTCATTTCTCTCTATCATCAAAGAGTCGAGCTTTAGGGTGCCTTCGTTCTATTGTTCTTGGTCATGGACATGTAAGACAACTTAGAGATGCGATTGAGGCCCAAATAAAAGAAGAGAGACTGGTTTTATGTGATGCGAGCTTTGAGTAAAAAAAAAACTCTATTATCCAACAGAAAATTAGAGAGGAGGATAAAAAAGAACAAGTATCTTCTGGTTGGTGTTCTCCCTATATTCGATTCTTTGGTTGGTTGAAAAGCCTGCGTGGAGATTTGTTTGTTGATCTTCTTTGTTTTCTTGCTGGAATTTGTAATGGATTTTCAGGTCATGTGAAAAATAATTCTTTGTTGAAGTATATAGTTTCTTCCAACAACACAAATTTTGCAAGTTTATCGAGTTCTATAGATTGCACAAGAATTTGTCTTCCTCAGGGGTGTCACACTTATCGTGGATTGCAAAATGGTCTGTGATGTTCATGAATGACGAGAAATATTACAAAATTTGTGAATGTAACTAGAGGCGGGAAACATAAATTGTATGGGTGGATAAAATGACATATTATCACTACGAAAGTTTCTATTTCAAAGTATGTTGAGCTAATTCTGGGTGTGGTAACCGACTTGACAAAAAGCCATGTTCTTTGTCAAAGTTTGTTCAATTTTCTCTGGATGTAGTTACAGAATCCACATATTTGGCGTCACCTCTGAACATTCAAGACCTTTCTGTGGGCCGCCATATCTTCCACCACTATGACCAAAGATATATTCTGATGTGATCTGCAACATTTGATACACTTGCCAGACTTGTGATGATGCATTCTACAGCATTTGATACACTTTCTAGACCTATGCTACCCGAAGAAGTCATGTACTTCAACAGAATAACATTTTTCAGCTGGGTTTGATGTTCCTTCCAATTTACTATAATAAAACAAAGAAGTTCAACATACAAATCTTCAGGTAGGGTTTTCAACCAAACAGATGATCAAATACAGGGAGAATAGAAGTCACAACATACTTGAATTTTTTCCTGTCCCATACTGATGTCACATAAAACGACTCCCTCGACTTTGAATTAGGCCTGAATCACATTTCTAAGTTGTCTCGGATGTCAATGGTCAGGAACATTACAAGGAAAGCACCTTAAACCCCAAGTTTTCGACGGTAGAGGGAAATTAATACTTGACAAAGAATGGAATGTTGAATAATCAACCAATGCAAGTAGGCCATATTTGGAAGAGACAAGTTATTCAAAAAATCAGGATAGAACTAGTTGGTAGCGCCAATTAAGTCCAAGACCCGAAATTGATAGTCAACTCATTTTTTATGAATAAAGGATTTGATCCTCAAGAAAACTGTCAACAAGCTTCATCAATGTACATATTTTTTATTGGTCGGTGGCAAGCCAAATCGCAATCATTGTGGCAAATAATCTCAATTGTATTTTGTAACCCATCTTATTTTAATATATAAAAATTGTGTTTTTTTTTTAATAGTGTTTTCCAATCTCTGGTATTGCTTTTCATTTTATTTTCTACCTTTTTTCCCTGTGTGTCGTTAAACATGGATGACAAGATTTTCTTTCTGCTGCCCACTACTTCAATTTAAATAAAGGCTACTATGTTCGTTGCTTACATTTTACATTGAAGAATAAATTTTCATAGGCCATACTTATGTGGCACCAACCCTATACTTAAAGAAAGAAATTGGAGGACTCGTCCTGCTTTCATTCTTTGGGGCCCATAAATAGAATGAATTAATGACTTACAACAAGGCAGCTCAAGTGTTGACACCATGTTCCTGTTCAATATCATGCATATATTGCAGTGTCTTCTATTTGATAATATCCATGCATATATATTAATATGAGTACCATTGGAATAAATATAAAAACTTCCTCTTGGGCAAAACTTAGGCAATTATTTGGCCACTAGGTCCCGGGTTTGCGGTATTGAACAACTATGTTCCATGTTCCATCATATACATCTTGTATCCAAAGAGCTTCCATGATCTACAATTTATTCTTTACTAGTGATAACTCACCAGGGGTTTGAAAAGTTTGGCATTAATAAAGGAATGACTGAAGATGCCTTAATTACTTAAATTACACCAATTTTTGATTAAATTTAATTAAATTTAGATATTAATGTTTATGGAATGTTGACGTTTTCTCATGTCATTGCAAGGAATACAAGATGAATATATGATAAGGAGTTTATCTCATTGAAACCAGAATGCAAATTCATGTTTCTTGTTGTGTTATATACATCTTGCAGTCAAAACTTTCATGGTTTCAATGAAATTTGTGAACCGAAGAGCATCCTGCAAAATAATATTCAAATAAATATAAAAAATTTATCCATTAATACATATTAGTATGAATACTATTGAAATAGATATCAAACCTTCCTCTTCACCAATACTTAGCCAATTATCCGGCCACCAGGCCCCAGGTTTGCGGTATCAAGCACCTATGTCCCATATTCCGTCATATACATCTTGGAGCCAAAGAACTTCAGTGATCTGCAGTTTATGCTTTTACAAGTGAGAACCCAACAGGGGTTCGAAAACATTGCCATTAATAAACAGAAAAAAAGGTTTTTCGACTGTCAGATACTTATCCCTTTTCCCTTTTTCTCTTTCCCTTCCTTTATCGCTTTCTAGTTTTATACTTAGTCATCTTTCTATGATCGACGATTGTAGGGTTGACGGGATGACATATCTTCATCTCCATCTATATCTTCACATGAAGAATCCAACCGACCGCTATTCATTTCCATACTTAGTCAATTTTATGGTCGCAGTTGCCGGGTTGGCGCATACGAACTGGCATTTCTTCTTCCCGCCCATTATCGCTTTTTGGATATATACTTAGTCGCCTTTCTATGATATCCGGTTCTAGGGTTGGCGGGATGACATGTCTTCATCTCCATCTATATCCTCACATGACGAATCCAACCGACTGTTGGTCCTTTCCATACTTATCCAATTTTATGGCCGTTGTTGTCAGGTTGGCGCTTACAAACTCGACTCTTTATTGTTCCGTTATATACATCTTACACTCAAAAAATATGTGATCTACAATTCCACCGCAGGTTCCTCGCATACATTAAATTCGTTCAAAGTATCTTTTGCTGCCTTCCATCCCCACCAACTTCGCATCTTTCCTGATATACATTAACTATGCTCTTATTAGTGACAACTGGACACACTGGTATGAAAGAATTGGTGCCCGCTGCTCCTCCATATACAAATTGACTACCGGACTCCGACATTGTCCCCTCTTACATGTTACACATTATGCATTCAAATGTTCTGAACTATACAATTTGGCTGTCAGGGCCTTGTGTCCTCTAGGGAAACCTTGTGACCCTATTTTGGATTCTCGCATTCGCAGGTTCACAAAAACTCCAAGTCCTAATCACTCTTTCCTTTTTTGCCCATCCTCGTACTTATTTCTAGATATGAAACATCCAAGGTTTAATACTAGAATGACATCATGCAACACACGTAAAAAAATCATCATTAATAAGCAAAAGTTGGGAAAACCAACCATACCTACAAAACTTGTCTAGAAACATGCAAAGAAGATCTTGCTTAGCGAAAGCAAGTCCCGACCAATGTTTCTGTGTTCCGTACTTGCACACTTTTTCGATTGCGGGTTCCTGGATTGATGACCTCAAAATTGTGTTTTGAATTTTCCATGAGTTGCAAACAACACCCAAAGTTCCGCAATATACAATTTGTCCACAGGAATGTATAAAAACTCTTAATCTTCCTCTTTCCCCCCCCCTCTATTATCCCTTTGTGGTTCTATATTTAGTGGCATCTATATGATCACGACCTCATGGATTTGCAAATTGACAACTCTTTATCTATATATTCACACCATCAACCCGACCAACTGCGTTCCCTTTCAATACTTAGCCAATTATGTGATAACCGGGTCCCGAGTTTGCAGTATCCAACACCTATGTCCCATGTTCTGTCATATACATCTTGCACCCAAAGAACTTTTGTGATTTGCAATTTATGCCTTTACTAGTGAGAAATCACCAGGGATTCGAAAGGATTTGCATTAATAAGCGAACAATAGATGTTCTTCTGTGAGATACTTAGTCCTTTTTCCCTTTTCTTATTCCCGTGTATTATCACTTTCTAGTTATATACTTAGTCGCCTTTCTATGATCGTGGGTTACAACATTGATGTGTTGACATATCTTCATCTCCATCTATATCCTCAGATGACGAATCCAACCGACTGGTATTCCTTTTCATACTTAGTCAATTTTATGCCAGCGGTTGTCGGGTTGGCGCTTTCGAACTCTGTTGCTTCTTGTTCCGTGATATACATCTTCCACTCAAAATTTTTGTGATCTACAATTCCACCGCGGACTCCTTTGTCCTTTTTCCTTTTTTCTCTTCTCATGTATTATTGGACTATAAAGTATGGACATGATATTTTATAGAGCATGTACAGATTCTATATTCCATACCTAACCACTTTTTGGATAGCAAGTTCTTGGGAGGGTGGGCTCTAAATTGGGCCTCCATTGTTCCATGCCCTACAAATAGCACCCATAATTCTGCGATATACAAATTGACAAGAGGAACTGCGGGTTAGATGTCTCAACATTACACTTCTATTGTTTTGTGTCCTCCAAACAACGCTCGTAGTTCCGCAATATACAAATTGACAGACGGACTCTAGGGCTGGCGGGGTCAAGATTGCCATTGTTTACGGATGGTAATCCCTATCAACTATCTAACAGTATCTAAAAACATTATTTTCAATACTAAATTATCTCTTACTAGTGATAGATGGACACACTAGTACGAAATAGTTAGCATCACACCCTCCGCAATATAAAAATTGACTACTAGATTCCGACATCATCCGCTCTTCTGTGTTACAGATTATGCATTCAAATAATCCAAGCGATACAATTTGAACATCGGGGCCTTGCGTCTTCTGAAGAGACCTTTTCATCCTGTTTTGGATCCTCCTATTGTCGGGTTCACGAAATATCCAATTCTTGGATATTGTTTCGGGTTGGCAATTTCGAACTTTGTTGGTTCTTGTTCCATAATATACATCTTGCACTCGAAATTTCCGTTCTCTACAATTCCACCATGCACTCAGCCCTGTTTCCTTTTTCTTCTTCCCATGTGTTATCGCCTTCTATTTATATACTTAGTCACCTTTCTATGATTGCAGGTTCCAACATTGGTGGGCTGACACAACTTCATTTCCATCTATATCCTCGCATGACGAATCTGACCGACCATTTTTCCATTCCATACTTAGCCAATTTTATGGCTGCGCTTGCCGGGTTGGTGCTTTCTAACTCTTCTTCTTCTTGTTCCATGATATACATGTTGAACTCAAAAATTTTGTCATCTACAATTCCACCATGAACTCCTCGAACTCGCAAGCTTCATTCTACCATAGTTCAAAAATATTTCAAAATATCTGTCGCTGCCTTCCATCCCCACTAACTTCCCGCCGTTCCTAATATACATTGGTTGTGCTCTTACTAGTGACAACTGAAGACATTGGTACGAAAGAGTTGGCATCTGACCCTTCGCAATATACAAATTGATTATCAGGTTCACATCTTGTACTCAAAATTTCTGTGATCTACAATTCCACTGTGGACTCCTTAGTCCTTTTTTCCTTTTCTTCTTCCCCTGAATTATGGATTTCTGGTTATATACTTAGTCACCTTTCTATGATTGCGGGTTCCAACATTGGTGGGATGACATATATTTATCTCCATCTATATAATCACACGACGAATCCGACCAATCGTTGTTACTTTCCATACTTAGCCAATTTTATGGTCGTGGTTGCCGAGCTGGTGGTTTCAAACTCTACTACTTCTTGTTCTGTGATGTACATCTTGCACTCAAAATTTTCATGATCTACAATTCCACTGCGGACTCCTCAAACTCGCAAGCTTCACTCTACCATGGTTCACAAATGTTTCAAAGTATCTATCACTACCTTCCATCCCCACTAACTTCTTGTCCTTCCTAATATATGACTCTTACTAATTACAACTGCACACACTAATATGAAATAGTTGGCATCCGACCCTCCGCAATATACAAATTGACTACCGGTTTCCGAACTCGTCCCCTCTTTCGTGTTACAGATTATGCATTCAAATGTTCTGAATGATACAATTTGACCATCGGGGCCTCATGTCTTCTGGGGAGACCTTGTCAGCCTATTTTGGATCCTCGTGTTGACGGGTTCACGAAATCTCCAATTCTTAGTCATTGTTTCAGGTTGGTGCATTCAAACTCTGCTTCTTCTTGTTCTGTGATATACATATTGCACTCAAAATTTCCATGATTTACAATTCCACCGTGGACTCCTTAGTCCTTTTTCCATTTCTTCTTCCCATGTATTATCTCTTTGTGGTTATATACTTAGTCTCTTTTCTATGATCGCAGGTTCCAGCATTGGCGAGCTGACATATCTTCATCTCCATCTATATCCTCACATGAAAAGTCTGACCGACCATTGTTCCTTTCCATACTTAGTCAATTTTATGGCCGCGGTTGTCAGGTTGGCGCATTCGAAGTCTGCTGCTTCTTGTTCCATGATACACATATTGCACTCAAAATTTCTGCGATTTACAATTCCACCGCGGACTCCTTAGTCCTTTTGCCTTTTCTTATTCCCGTGTATTATCACTTTGTGGTTATATACTTAGTCACTTTTCTATGATCATGGGTTCTAGCATTGGCGGGCTAACATATCTTCATCTCCATCTATATCCTCACATGATGAATCCAACTGACCGATGTTCCTTTCCATACTTAGCCAATTTTATGGTCGTGGTTGCTGGGTTGGCGCTTTCGAACTCTGTTGCTTCTTGTTCTGTGATATACATCGTGCACTCAAAACTTTTGTGATCTACAATTCCACCGTGGACTCCTCGAACTCACAAGCTTCACTCTACCACGACTCACAAATGTTCCAAAGTATCTGTCACTGCCTTCCATCCCCACTAACTTCCTGTCCTTCTTGATATACATTAGTTATTCTCTTACTAGTGATATACAAATTTCCCTCTGGATTGTCCTATCATACCCTCTTTAGTGTTACACATATCGCACTCAAAATGTTTTGAGACATACAATTTGACCCTCGCTCCCTCACCTCCAATGGTTGTACTTTGTAACCCTATTTTGAAGCTTCTTTTTCCCATACCTGTGACCTCCGTACTTTCTTAGTATGTAATTAGAAACCTTTCATGGTAACAACTGATGATGAAGGAACCGTCAACATTGTCATTAATGAGTGAAACACTCGAGGATATCTCCCATTATTACACATTAAACCAAGATATGCAGAGAGTTATATTGTCCCTTCCAATTGTTCATCTCAAACATGCGTCGTCATGTTGGCCTACTCAAGAAATCTACAATACTTAATCGCTCATTGTCATATCCACCATGTTCAGATTTCTATGTATACAATTACTAGTGTTTAATGTTAACAACACATGATGCAACATCCAACCAAATTGTCATTAATGAACAAAAGTCTTGAGGAGATCTCCCATTCAGATGTATTGGACCAAGATTTGCATAGGGTTATGTTATCCCTTCCAACTTTTCATTTCATTCATCGTCTGGAGCAAACAAATGTTCTTGTAGACTTATGGCAGCAGGTCGACAACAGTTTTGTGGAGATACAGTAAATATCTTCGGACATCAGGACCAGAACTTCTAGTGGTCCAGGGCATACTTTTACTATTCATCCCAACCTGATCGAAGACAGGGATAGTGATGACAACAATCCTTCTTCTGGCGATTGCGACACAGAGACATTGCAAAGTGAGACTGAATTGTACAGACAACAGGGAAAAGTATTCGGTGAGAAGAGTGCCAAGTCCCCCGCCAGCACTCCCAAGAGCATGACATCATGGAGCATCTCTTCAACGGCCCACCTCAGTAAGAAAGAAACCTAGAAATTTTCAAATGGAGGAGGAGATAAGAACCCTTCTCGCATAAAAATTGATAGTTCTCACAAAATTCCACTAATGAAGGAAGATAAAAAACAATGTAGGGTTGGTCGACGAACCCAAAATTGAAAGTGAACAGGTATAGCTTGAAATTGAAACTGAGCACATGCACAAAATTGGGTCGTCCACAGTGAAAATAGCTAAGATCAAAATTTTTGATGAAGATGAATCCTTCCTATTCCAGAGCGTTGTTTTTTATAGCCAATCTAAAAGTATGGTCATTGAAAAGAGAGATGTAACAAACATGAAAGACAAATCTTGTACAGAGATTAACTTTAGGGAAATGCGGTCGTCCCAAATTTCCCTATTTCACCAAGGAACCGGTGATGCTCTTCATGATTCCATTGGAGGAATTGAAGTGAAAAATGCCAGACTGAAAGACCACCTCAATGAATTTGAGCAGGCTTTCATTGCCACCCCACAATTTTCCAGTCCTTTAGAAAAAAACATGCCTTCTACCACTCTAGCCAAGATGAAAGTATCCTCTACCCTCCTTGCATGATCTAGATCCCTCGTAGAGAATACCATCAACAAAAGACTGGAGCTAGTTACTGAAGCCTGAGAAACATCGCAAAATTTAGTTTCCTTCCGAAAGAAGGCAAATGATTTGCTCGAACATTTGGAGGTGAATTTAAAAAATGATCAGCATTTTTGTGAATAGGTGCTGACCCATTTTGCCAACCATGCCATCAACACATCGGAACTGAAAATAAGACAAGAGAAACTCCCCTCCACAAAGGGGACCAAAAAAGTAAAAGCATTCTAACAAAATAAAGTTAAGAACCTTGAGCTCATTGTCGATTCATGTAAACAAGCCATATTAGAAAAGGAATAATTATTCACAAGCCTGATCCAAATAGACTTAGCTGGAAGTACCAATGAGGTTCAAGACCCAAACTTAATTCTCAAATCCTTGTCAATGACCAAAAAATCCTTCCATGAACAACTTGATATTTTAAAGGGGTTGTCTTTCGAAAAGTTTTACAGCATAATTGAACATCGTGTAGATGAGCTTGAGCGCTGAGTATTGGGCTATGCAGCACACAATGAAGAAATTGAACAAAGTGTGCATAGTATTTCAATGGATCTAAGGAAATTAGAAAATGAAGTTTACGACATAGAAATTCGGGATGAAATCAACATGGACCCCATGAGAAGCTACATCGAAGAATGGTTCCAACAGAGAATGGACAACCTCATCCAGGAAGGGAAACAACCGGTCGACATGACTCCATTGACTATCGACAACAACAACAAAAACACATCGAATTCATAGTAAGTCTATACTGGCATCTTGTTTTGTTTATCAATCCAGTTTAAGTCTATACTGTCATCTTGTTTTCTTTATCAATCCAGTTATTACCTCTTTAAATAGAAAATTGTAACCAAACACTCATAACTTCCAATTTCTTCTTTTCAGGTCTTCCTCTCTACCATCGCACACTTCTTCTTTCGACATTCCTAATTCTTGTACTTATTTCTTTTCATGGTCCACGGGAGCCCCAATCCCAGTCTATATGAAAAACACATTTAAATTTCCAGAAATATGTAACAAACATTATTAATTTTTGATAAATTTCAAAGAAAACTGATTCAGGAATGTTTTTCTAGGAACCTTTGTTGTTTGTTTCAAAGAAAACTAATTCAGGAATGCTAGATTTTTTTGTGTCCTATTGTATGCTAATTTTTTTTTCTCTAGGAACCTTTGTTGATCTAAGAAACATTATTACTTTCTAAGAAAACTAATTATGGAAGGTCTTTGTTGCACGACGTTGTTACTATTCTATTGTATGCTAAATTTATGGTGTCCAGGAACCTATAATTTTATAAATTTCAATTTCTTTTGTGTCCAAGAGCCCTTGTTTTAAAGAAAACTAATCCGGGAATGCTATTTTTTTTTTTTGTCCATGAACCTATGTAACATACATTATTACTATTCTATTGTATGCTAAATTTTTTGTGTCCAAGAACCTTTTAAATGTTCTTGCACGACATTGTTACTATTCTATTGTATGCTAAAATTTTTGTGTCCAAGAACCTTTTAAATGTTCTTGCACGACGTTGTTACTATTCTATTGTATGCTAAATTACTATTCTATTGTATGCTAAATTTTTTGTGTCCAAGAACCTTTTAAATGTTCTTGCACGACGTTGTTACTATTCTATTGTATGCTAAATTTATGGTGAGTCTTTCTTGTAGGACGTTGTTACCATTCTATTGTATGCCAAATTTATGGTGTTCGAGAACCTATAATTTGACAATTTATGGTGTCCAGGAGCCCTTGTTTTAAAGAAAACTAATTTGGGAATTCTAAATTTTTTGTGTTTTTGTCCACGAACCCATGTAACATATGTTATTACTACTCTATTGTATGCTAAACAATTTTTTGATATATTTCAAATAAAATTGTTTTCGTATCTCCTTTTAAATTTATGTCTTCATACATTTTTATCTTTCACCAGTCTATATGACAAACGCATTTAAATTTTTGTATGTAACAAACTTTTATTTTTTTATATATTTCAAAATTTCCAGTAGTATGTAACAAAATTTTGTTTTTTTACATATTTCAAATAAAATTGTTTTCTTATCTCCTTTTAAATTCATGTAAAAAATAAATGGTGCTCTGCATGCGAAGCGTATACATGTTGCACACAACATTTCCGTGATATACATTTCAAAATTTCCGGTAGTATGTAACAAACTTTTATTTTTTTACATATTTCAAATAAAATTGTTTTCTTATCTTCTTTTAAATTTGTCTTCATACATTTTTATCTTTGATCAGTCTATATGACAAACACATTTAAATTTTCAAATTTTTTATTCCACTGTGAACAAATTTATAGTTTTTTATATACTTTCAAAAAAATAAATGGTGCTTTGCATGCCAAGCGTATACATGTTGCACACATGCATTTAAATTTCCAATTTTTTTCTTCCACTGAACAAATTTATAGTTTGTTATATATTTTCAAAAAATAAATGGTGCTCTACATGCCAAGCGTCATTTACTTATGCCCCATGTTCCGTGATATACATGTTGCACACAACATTTCCATGATATACATTTAACACCGAACACTTCCGTCATTTACAATTCGGCCCCATTTTCCACAATTTGCTTTGTAACCTCGTTGGCAGCGACTACACTGCCACGCAACCTTGTTTTATTAGAATTGGTCAGGAGAAGTACCCATGTAGTATGACAGATACATTATGGATCAAGGGGTTGCCCGTGGATATTATTAATATCATTGGAGTAAATTATGGATTCAAAGTTGTCAAATGTATTTAAATGTTTTATTTCTAAGGAAAAGTGAATCTCAAACCACTTATTGTTATTTTGGGAGAAGTTACTCTTTGGAGAAAACGATGGATTCAGAACTATAAATTATATTTTATTATTTTTTCTTGGAGAAACTATTGGATTTAGGAAAAAAAATAGTATTTTATTATAAGGAGACGAAATTGGAACTCTATTTAAATAGTAGTCTCTTTATTGTATTGTTGGTTGAATTTGGGGAAGATTCCCTTTGGACTTTAGTTGAACATATTGAAGGTAATGAAAGTTAAGATTTCTCTTATTGAGTACATATTTTGGGTTCAATATTATTGTTTATGAATGTTGAAATTTGCGTGCTTGAAATGTGTTATGGAGAAAGAGTTTAAATTGCAGGTTATCTTTGTTTTCATGTTTTTGTGTTTATTGTTGGAAATCTCAGTGTGTTTTTATTTTTAAATAAGATTTGGTTACAATTAACAATGCTGATTAATAAATACACCCTCATATAGTAGGTTTAGTATTGCATACAACAACCAAACAAAAGAATAGGGGCACATTATCAAGTAGTAGCAAGTGATAAGACAATTTATAGTCAAGTTGCAAAAGTTACTAGAATAATACACTAGTTGCAAAGTTGCAAAGGCC
Organism: Picea sitchensis; assembly: GCA_010110895.2. NCBI lineage: Eukaryota > Viridiplantae > Streptophyta > Pinopsida > Pinales > Pinaceae > Picea > Picea sitchensis. The sequence goes on from SNQJ01S0158081.1 coordinate 18,908, forward strand.
AAATTGTTGGTGGATAAATATGAAAATTCATAATGACATAATTGTGAGTTGAAATGGTTAGATTCAATTATCATAAGAAGTAGAACATCAATACCCAACAAACTTCCAATGTATTTGTCATCTAAAACATGATTCTGGATTGCTTCTATCATCTAAAGCATGATTCTGGATTGCTTGCATAGATAAGCCAATTAGTAGGAAAATTACCACACACGAAGATGTTGTTTAATTGAAACATATTAGAACAACAACAATAAAAGCCAGTGGACAATCCCACTCTTGGCCAAATTCCTTAATGACATCTATATATTGTACTTCCTTCTAAGAGTGTGCATAGTAATCAATATTTTTTTTATTGGAACCGATAAAACAAACTTCAAACTTTAAGGTTAGTATAGTTCGCTATGGATCTCGAATTTCCTAGTTTTAAAAATTGAAGACGTCATTTTATGACATAATCACATTTGTGTCAAAAAAAAATAAGGAAGCTAGTATGTTGTGGAGTAATAAGAGTACTTGTTAATTGTGTAACAACAATAGGCCCTAGTAAGCAGACATTTTCATGTTTCACTATAATTTAGTTCTTAAAACATCAAGACAAATAAAAATTACCTGGTACCAAGCATGTTAGAAGTGGTTGTGTATAGTTTAGGAATTAAATTGGAATTTGGAATTTTTATTTTGATTGAAATTTTATACACTTGTATAAGAATGCCCAAAACATTTCTCTTGGAAACTCAATTTTGGTGAGGAAAAACAAAAAGTCAAATTAATGACTTTGGTTAGGTTTATTGCAACATGACCAACCAATCTTACTTTATGTCATTTTCCCCAATATCTACTAGTATTAAAAATATATCCTTTCAAGCATAGAAGTCAAGTATAGAGATTCTAACTACTTGCAAATGCATCAATATGTCTATAATAATCAAACATTGAAGATGATTGAATACATTGTAATCAAGAGGGCCCACAATGTACATCTTTTAATGTTATCGAGGAAAACATTGCATTGTGTAAATAAATTCAACCTTATAGTACAAACTATTAAAGTAAAATATAAAATGAAAAATAAGATGTTAGAATAAATTGCATATCTCATTCATTAGATGAATTAGTTTCTAAAAAATATTCATTTACCATTGTATATCTCAAATATACGTGAGATATACGTACTCAAGATGAGCTTATTCAAACAAGAATTATTATTTTTCCTTCTTAAAAAACATGAATAAAATTGATAGATAGTTAAGAATTGTTTATTTAAGTTATCATAGTACTATTATTTTCATGGTAAGAAAAACATTTCATCGTATTTTCATATATAATTAAATAATTTAAAATGTAGTGTATTGTCTTTTTTATTTTATTCGAAATAGTTAAAAAAAAATCATAATTTATAACTTTGTTATTATTTTCTTTTGAAAAAATACATTTCATTTGTATTTTCANAGTGTATTGTCTTTTTTATTTTATTTGAAATAGTTAAAAGAAAATCATAATTTATAACTTCGTTATTATTTTTTTTTGAAAAAATACATTCCATTTGTATTTTCATATATAACTAAATAGAAAGAAATTTCATTTGTATTTTTATATATAACTAAATAATTTAAAGTGTAATGTATTGTATTTTTTATTTGGAATAGTTAAAATAATTTAAAGTGTAATGTATTGTATTTTTTATTTGGAATAGTTAAAAAAAGTTAAGACATTATTTATTACTTTGTTAATATCCATTTTATAATGTGTAAAAGAGTTGTTAGAATCTAGCTTGTTAAGAGGAAAGAGAATAATTTGTATTGGGAGCTTATATCAGAGCTCGGTTGCTTTCATTCGAGTTGTTTTTCTGCCCCGCTTATTCGGGTTGGCAATCTTTATATTATATAAGTGAAAGTGATTAGACCTATCAAGTCGTCAACGGTCCGTCAGGATTAAATCAATCAAGGTGTCCCTCAACTTAGTCTCAGCATCAGTAAAGGGGTTAGCCGCATCCCTGGGTACACCACCCAGTGGTTGAGGTAGGCACTATTCGCAGGGGGGACTGCAAGGTCCTTCCATTTAGAAAAAGGACTCCTTTTCAACACAAGGTTGCCATTTTCGGCAACTTGAAACTTACTGGATCTCTCATTGAACTTTTCCTTGCCTTTAATGGAAGGAAATCCCAGAACTACAGGAAAGGATTGAGTGACATCTGACAAGGAAAACATAGGATGACCCTGACCAGGGTCAGAATAGCTGAGCTTATGAATTTTGCACTTTATTGCCCTGAAATAGAAGGGATAAGCCATAGAAAAAGAGACAAAATAGAAGGATGTCCACAGTTGAGGCGCTTAGAGGAGAGGGGTACATATAACCTTGGTGTATAGAAGGGTGACATTTAGGTCTCATGGAATAGGGGCTGAGAATGCTTTGGACCAAGTCAAATAGATTCATAACTAGAGCATTAGGAAAAGATGGAGGAGTTAGTGAATGGAGTTAGGTAGAGAAGGACACAGATTGAAAAGAAACTAAGCATGAAATAATTTCAATATCAGGTAAAATTTTCTAGGTTTTCAAGGTCCAAGTACACGAGAGTATTCATGGAAATGGATTTTTACCCGTTAGAAAAGACTCTCATTGCCTTATCAATGGGGAATAAGGAGGACAAACAAACTGAGTTCTTGGACAAGATCAATGGAGTGGAAGAAAAGTTTAATGTTCTATGTAGAGTGTCTTATGGGATCAGCTTCAAGGTGACTAAATAGGATCTAGATAACGAAGAGGAAATAGTGGATGTGACGAGCACATTGAGCTCTCCAAGAACTAGTGCCAACTCGATCAATATAGAAGAAGATTATGTCAATGGAAATGTCAAGGAACATGAGATACTTAGTGACTCAAGTCTAACCAAGCCACCTCAAAACTAACCAAGCAATCAACCAATGATATCTCATGTTTCTCTAGAATTTTTTCTCAATCTCAAATGGTCTTATAGATGGCCATAAACTACATCAAACACTTAATGACTTTCTTAGACATAACTTTGTTGTTATATTAAGACCATTTGAACTCTAATTTTTTTTTTTTTAAGATCTCAAACCCATTGTAAAACTTTTTATACAATATTAATACAAAAGTATTTTAGTTTTAAAAAGAAAACACA